>CM017915.1:2436644-2555750 GCA_008369825.1 Triplophysa tibetana | reverse complement strand
TTTGTGCCAGGCTGCGGCCTCGTCTTTCCAGATACAGATCCTCTGCATAAAACATGCCTAAACATGCCGATTTCTTGCTACCTTGCTCGTAATGCTAAGTGATTTCCCCAAATCATGAATTTGATCCAGATAATTATAATTGATCATTATTAATTAAATTCATCCCAATTTGGATTGATATTTTGTTTCCCTTACAAAGGGTGGTGGAGAAAATATTACTTATAATTGGGATCAAAGCTCATGATAATTCTTACATATTTGATGAAGAATAGTGTTTACATAATTCTGTTCCTCATTGATTCACTACATTGTAAACGTATAAATTTGCTTTTCATATCCAAGCAAGTAAAGGCTGTGACTATACTTTTGTTTGAAGATGACCAGTTCTCTCAGAATCCACCATTAGTTTTTTTCTAATACAAATAAACTCAGATGCATATTTGTATAATTATGACGTTTGATTTTGCTTAAATAACCATTTACATTGATTGTCAATTATGTTGTTAAATGTGTACAGTTTAGTAAAACCTTTCATGTAGGCCAATTATTGGTTAAAGCGTTATTTGCGTTTTTATTGTCCTTTTTTAATGCTTTTAATGCTTTAAAAGATTGGATGTTGTTGTGTTGTCTTCTGGTAGAGCAGTTTGACGTCTTTTTCAAAATGATTCATGTCTGAGACTTCCTGTCTTGTGTCGTATGAGTCATTATGACAGCTTATTTGCCCACAGCTAGCCTTTCAGACAGGAACCTTACCAGCTTTGGTTATGTCATTGCTGTCTGATGAAAAATCATCCTCAATTAAAACAATGCCCTGCAAGGGAACAACTCATATCATTCCGAAAGAGGGTAACAGACACGTCGGTCCATTCAAGGAGGCGTGTCTCTGTCACAATTTGCTTCCTCTTGTGTGCGTGCATGAAGGTGGAGTACCACGGGGCTATAATTTCCTCGATGCAAAAAAAAAAATGTTAACATATTCTACAATAGGGTGAAATGTTTTTTATTTAATCAAACATCGTATCTTGTGTATGGTTATTATTTTGTATGCACAGTTAAGGCACATTTGAGCATATAAACAGACCCCACCCCTAAACCTAAAAGTTTGTAACTTATATTATACAGTATAAAGCACAACATATAACTATAACTACATATGGCTGCAGATGCGCTTTATTCAAAAAGTCCAATCATTCCAAGCGTTCCAACTGAAGAACCGAGCCAAAAGTGATTCCCTTTTTTACTTTTCTTGTCAGTGTTTGCAATAAATACTAATGGCCAACTTCTATTTGCTCCTTGCGCTTTTAATATGGTTGGAAAGTGGGTGGTTTTAGGTTTAGGGTAGAGTGTGGTAAGGTGCTCTAAAATATCTATTAAAGTACAATTAACAAGTGTTTATAACATTGTTTCAGTTTTACAAATGCGAAGAACCGAGCGTGTCATTTTCGTGCCTAGAAGAGGCAAAGCGTGATACGGACATGCATCCTGGAGTGGACCGTTGTGTCTATTACACGCTTTTATCTCCTACCTTCTTTTCAACCCCTTTATCATGCCATAGAAAATTTCTTAAATTACAAACTCTTTGTATACTACAAATGGTTGTAATACAATGTGTAACAACAACAATATGAGGATTACGGTCCTGAATTTACTGCAGCACATATTTTTGTTGTTAAGAAATCAGTGGATATACATGCATTTTTTTGAAGCACTAGCTGGTCTGTTTTACATTATAATCCTATGTAGTAAACAGCGATTTTTTAAACGCCAGGGTCAGTGTCTTCTTCTGCAGTTTCGAGTGGATTTTTAAGTTGAAAAAATGTTCCAAGGTTTCAGAAAAAAATGCCCTTAATCAAGCACCTTTTTCACAGCTAACCAATGACAAGCGAGTTGCGTAGCCTGTCGTTTTTTTACAGCATTCAAGGAAGGTGAATGGTTGAGCAGGATCAAGCCAAAAAAAAAAAATAGATGATTTGAGCATAGAATGGTATAAATGAAAATTTCATTTTTTCCTTTTTTATTAACTTTTTATAGCATTTTTAGCGAGAAATTAGTATTGTAGTTTTTAAACATGTGATTGGTTGTTTCGAAGACTATCTCAGTTTATAACTTAAATAGAATTCTGTTACGCTTCAAGCCTGTCTTAATCTGTTTCTCATGCAAAAATTCTGCCTCTGAACATTGGTATCTGTAACCACAATGCTTCAAGCCTTTTTTTTTACCAAAAAAGCGCCATTGTCAACTTTTTACTGTAAAAAAAGTCAAATGTGAAAATAGCTTTTGGATAAAGACAGCCTTAAGATAAACAAAGTGACAAAATAACAAATAAGCAAGAAACCAGAAAACCAGATAACGCAGAAAACATGACACAAACAAGGAATGCCAAAAAACAAAGAAAAATTTATTTAGACTGTTTCAGTGCAACAACATGAATAACGTTACTGCTCATACAGGCTTTTGGATTGGATTCAATTTTATTGTCATTAAACCTATAACAAGTACAGTGTAACGAAATGGATTTAAGAAGAAAAATACAGCATAACATGAGGGAAGTGGTGAGAAAAACAGATACACATAATACACCATAGACAAGACTTGCAACAGGGTAAGATAATCCAGCTGTCATGATTCTACCTCACCTTGTCAGGTATTTCTTGGTCTAGAGGTGGAATCATACAGGATGCTTTGTTTCATGTGGGAGAGAGACGATTTTGGCACCGATGTGTCGCCATACTCTCTCTCTCTGGTCTGCGTCATTGTTCCTGCCCTCCTGTTTCCTAGTTTGTGTTAATTAGTTTATCCCTTGCACCCATTCCCTCTTGATTTGTTTCCCTTTAAAACATACTTGTGTTCATTGTCCTGTGCGCGTTCATTGTGCCTTCTACCTTGGCTGTTCGATGTATAAGATGTTGCTGTTCCTGAATGTGGATACCTTGTCTTGCCTTGTTCGTGTTACCCCTCTGTCTTAGTAAGTGTAGTTAAGTGTTGTATTAAGTGTTTGTTTTCTAGTTTAGTCAGTCAGTGTCCTTGTTAAAAATATTATTAATCCAGTCTTGTTTTCCCCATCGTGGGTTTTGTTTTGTCATTTTATAGTGTCTGTGTTAATAAATCCTTGTTTACCCCAACCATCTCGTCCTGTCTCTGCCTGCAATTGGGTCCTACCAAGAGTTTCATGACACCAGCTCCGGCAAGCAGTCATTTCTGATCTTCGATACCATCAATTTTCCTTTCCATAGCTGTTAATATCTCCCTGATAACAACCATATTTCGATTAATAGTCTCAGTCTCAATGCTGACCGCCCTTCCCACAGCATCAATCGATACGGGCAGCCTTATGAGGCTTCGGACAGCTGTTCCCCACATAGCAAAAGACTCCGGGGCGGATCCGCCTTCAAGTCACCTGGTCCGCTGTTCTCTCAGAATCAATTCAGTCATACGCACAGAACATGTCCCGCCTCCGCACAACGCACTGTCAAATCGCGGACTCGCGACGGACGCTGAGCGAATTCTCTGACCGAACGCGCGCTTTTCAAACTGTCGCAGTCACTCACCTCCATCTCCTCACACAGTGGAAACGGTGGAGCCGGCTGGTCGGTGAAGACGGAACACGGTAAGAATAGTTAAATATGCTTTATTTGAACAGTTACGTTAGCCAGTAACATTAGCGTTGATTGCTCTGTTTGATGTTTTTAATTCTGAAGTGATTTTGGCAAGCCAAGTTTCAACGCATTGTCATTCACGTTGGGTAAGATTGATTTGGTAAATAACTTTTTGAATAAAAGCTTTTTAAACGGAATGTCTTTATCTTTCTGGGAGGGGTGATTTAATCGATTTTTGAATCCAATCCTGAGACCGTATTTTCACCCCTTTCCAGTATAATAGCAGGCGAGATTAATTGATAGGCCTAACTTTAACCTATAACGTTACCTGTTTTTATCCACTGAACTTCTGGTATAGTTTGAGTCTTTTTTCATATTTTGACATATATTTTACACCTCCCCGTGTAATGTTCTTTCAGATAATGAATTCATTATATGAAGATACTGTGTGGCCTTGTTTTTATATCCGGATGTGGACAAAAATCGAGGCTATTTTGTCAAATACTAATAACGGTACGTATTACAGCTTTTAACATGTGGGTCATTATCACTATAGAGTGTCTTTGAGACTTCACAATTTTCAAAATATTTATCTTAAATTTTCCATTTAACTTCATGTTTGTTGTATTAAGACCTTTGGCTGTTAGAAATGTATGTTGGTCAAAGCTCAAGCCCATTACGTTAATGCACTTGTCCACCATATCAAGGAAGGCTTGGTGACCGGCTGTGCATTTGTGGCAAAAGTAAGCATTTAATGAACACACGGTGTAGCTGCAGCTAGCAAAGGGATTAACTGTTAAAGATGACTGTATACTGTTTAAAAAGCATATTTTCAATTAATGAAAAGTTTCTGTTTATTAAAATGTCACCAAGACATGGGAAGCCTGACAACATTTAACTGCAAACACATTATGTTGAAAACTATAAAAAGGAAATATGAGTGCAGATTGCAGATACTAACTGTATGTGCAGAAAATGTTTTGACCTCCACTGAGGAAAGGCAGAATGGGGGGAGGATGTAACTGAGTACATCACACTATTTCTTAAAGGGACGTTTACCCCAAAATGACAGGGTAGACGGCAAATACAGGGACGCATGCAAATGTTGAATATTACTATGAAAATAGAATATAGATTATCCAAATGATTTGTTTTATTAAATACATTGCTGAGGACAATAGGAACTTTCAAAAAAGATTTTGTATGCAATGTATCTGCTTTTTAAACTCACTGAAGGTAGCTAAGCAGTGTGAGGGACATGCCAAAATCACACACATCGAGTCAAAGAAAATTGTTATAAAATGATAAAACACATTTTAAGAATCTTCTTATTGCAGTTGTTAGTGTGTAAATATTAGTACATTTATAATAAAACCTCAAAATGCCACTATTTTGCATTACATGATGGCTCAGTGTTTCTGATGAGGACACCAAATGGCACTTTATATAGCGATAATGACCCATGTAATAATATTTAATTTCATACGATTCATATCAATAATTTAAGATTAAAAGTTTAAAACCTACTTCATAGTTTTATAAAAAAGATACGTTTAAAAACCCACTTGCATTAGTAAACTTTAGTTCTGGTATACTAAATATTTCATGTCATATTAATAGTATAAATCAACTATAATATACTGTGTGTGTGTGTGTGTGTGTGTGTGTGTTCTGTTGCAGTTTACAGCTCGTTCTAGTTCGACTGGTGTGTTTTGGAGATCTTCATCTTCTCAATTCATCTTTTCCAACCAAACTGGTAAAGTAAGATTTTATACTGTTTTAAACATTATTTAGCCAGCTATTTTGTTGAATATGACATAACGCTTGTTGATCCCTAACTCTTTGTAATTCGCTTTGGTTAAAAGCCTTCTGCTAAATGACAAAATGTAAATGAATACTGGGTGTGTTTACGTGCACATTCTTATGCTGGTTGTTTAATATGCAGACAACCAAAGGCTATAAATATAGAATGATGATTTACTACTATTTCTATGAATGGGACATTAGTCCCATAAAAGAGCCAATTGCTGCTTGTTTAAGTAACAGGCTATATAGAAGCTTAGAAGTTATATATACACTCGCACTTACGACTGCTTATACGCATTGTCGAGTTTAGCCTGAAAAATAAGCTTTTCTAATGTTCATTATTTTATACCTCACACAGGTTTGTCTTTCAGCATGAAGAAGTTTTGTGTGTGCAGCATGTGTCAGACAGTGTGTAAATAATATATACTTTTTTCGAATCTTCCCTTTGTGCCTAAATGGACAAATTCACACAGATGTATCTCAAAATGTCTGCCTTTGCACTAAGTATTACAGAAAGAACACATGTGTAACAGTACTGTATATTAGATCCGTCCATTTGTCTTAAAGGGATAGTTCACCCAAAAATGAAAATTCTGTCATCCTTTACTCACCCTCAAGTTGTTACAAACCTGTATGAAATTCTTTGTTCTGTTTAACACAAAATAATAGATTTTGAAGAGTGTGAAAAGTTCTGGGGCACCATTGATTTCCATAGTATTTTTTGCCTACTATGGAAGTCAATGGTGCCCCAAAGCAAACTGGTGTAACACTCACCAGGTCATTCAACTTCAGCCCTACACTTCCAATAATCCTCTTGGCCTACCACTGGCACACATTCTTCCATACATTCTACATGTTGAATCGGCCCTAAAAAACAGACTGTGATGGCAAATGGTGCAGAACACATCGAAAAAACGTAGTCGTTTAATGTTTAAGAACGGCCCAACGTTGCCTGACAGTCGATAGTCGGTTTGGTATGTCCCGGGTTTAAGATTCCACTATCAGATGGTCCCATTAAGCACTTGGGGCAAATCTGAACAGATATATTATTAGTTTTAGTTTTCCCAAAACTGTCAATATATTGCTGTTATTCACACAAAATATTAAATATGTAGCACAAGGGAAACAGGTTACTTGGTCATCGAAGTCTTAAGACTAAATATTTTTTATAACACAACATTTATTTTGTAAATTATTTTACCAGTGTAAATTTTAAGAAATTGACGGGATTTTTTTTACATTTCAGATTTCCTCCCTGGCAACTATTGGGGGCCACGACACAAAACGTGTCACATGGAACATCCTTTCCCACATGTTCTATGATGATGTTGGGAGGAGGATCAACTGGAAGGGCATGAATGGGAAAAAATCTTATAATCAGATGGAGTCTAGGAAGTTCCTCCTGTGTAAGTAAATGTAATGAAATTTGCCTGGTTTAAAACAATAAGCACAAAACATTTTTTGGTTAAAAATGTAACTAGCGATACATCATGTATCCTTCTTGCGAAGTTTGTTTTTGTCTTATCCTGAATCAATCAAATACACCTAGGGTTTACATTCAGACTATTTTAGACAGTCAACCGCTGTTGAGTAGCCCAGTACCTGAATGACTCGTCATAGACAGAGAGAAGTGTCAGATATCACACTTTTGTTTTAAAATCATTGGTTGTGTGTATCCTTACAGGAAAACACCACCATTTTTACATATGCCATTATGCTCTTACCTCAACCTAAAAGAGTTGATACATGTCTGTCCCGTCTCAGTGGGTGCACTTAATCGCTGTAGGGTAACACCATGTTAGCGTTTAGATTAGCACCATTCGTTCCATTCATTCATTAGGATCCAAACAGGGATGATTTAAGAAGCCACCAAACACTTCATAGGGATTAAGTGCACTCACTGAGATGGGACACATACATATCAACTTGTCTAGCTTGAGGTAAGACATATGTAAAACGGTGGTGTTTTCTTAAAAATAAAAGGTAGCTCCTATGTGATTTCATGAACTGGTTTAGTAATAATTCTGCTTGTGTATTACAGGTGCTGTGAGAAAGATCCATGTCTCCCGTGCTGCCACTGATGATGAGATCACAAAACATGTGATACGGTGGTTCAACCTGGCAGCAGACAGGGGAGCCGTCCCAGTGTCAGCACCCAACAGTAGTGTTTTACTGTTTAACTTTAACTTGTGTGTTCAGTGTTCGTTTACCAGTTAAGATAAAGACAAGTTTACTCCTTTAAAAAGTATTTTTCTAAGTTTATATTGATCAATCTTTTAAAAACCCAGTTTACACAAAAAATATATTTATTAAATGATTCTTGAGCTACATTAAAAAAAGTGTTATTTTCCTTAAATAAAAAAAAATATTTGTACAATTTATGGTTGCATTTTATTTCTGTAATACAATTGTATACATAAATACAGTCTGTGATGACCTATTTTTAAAGTTTAATTGTTACTGGCTTAAACGGGTGAATTTACTATGCGTTTTGAATGATTTCCTCATGTGTTATTAATATTAATAAAGGCAGGCATATTAAAAATGAAAGAGAAATCCATTCTATCCAATGTTGGTCAATTAGATTTGAAATATTTCTTTAGCTAGTTTTGGCCAGAAAACTATTATTAAATGAGGGATCTGAAGGTATCTAAAGAGAATGACTAAATCCGTGGCGGATCAGCTGCATTATAAACGGGTCCTGAACGGATCCGTGGCGGATCAGCAGCTTTATAAATGGGCCCTGAACGGATCGGTGGCGGATCAGCAGCTTTATAAACGGGTCCTGAACGGATCCGTGGCGGATCAGCAGCTTTATAAACGGGTCCTGAACGGATCCGTGGCGGATCAGCTGCTTTATAAACGGGTCCTGAACGGATCCGTGGCGGATCAGCAGCTTTATAAACGGGTCCTGAACGGATCCGTGGCGGATCAGCAGCTTTATAAACGGGTCCTGAACGGATCCGTGGCGGATCAGCAGCTTTATAAACGGGTCCTGAACGGGTCTGCCCCGGATCTGGTCCGGATCCGCCATCCTTATCTGTTCTGGATCCGCTGCGCTGTGCAAGTGGACTCCATTCCGGATCCGTTTTGCACATCCGTTCCGTAGCTTGAGGTAGTTCCGGGGCGGATCCGTTCCGGAGTCAATTTGCTATCTGGGTCCTGTTTTATGAATTTTTCGATAGCCCAGGGCAAAGCCTAATCCAATCAGCACAAGACCTGTTATCATGGTTCCAAATAGGTAGATATCTTCGACGTCCTCCACGGAAAGAGCCGCCAGACACACGATCCGCAATCTCTCCCACCCGTCCATCGTGTAGCCAGCTGTGATCGTTCCATCAGGACAGACAGGTTCCCCGAACCCAGTTTTCTCGTCGAGAAAATGGTGTCAATTGCGTTGAGAGACCAGTTGATCAGATCCAGAATTTTCCAAGTTTGGAGGGCAGTGCAGAGAGAGTCTCTCAGTAGATGATACGAGACGACACAAGATACAAAAGCAGGGAAAAATAAGGCCAAGGACGGAGAGTGAAAAAATGCGACCGCCTCCGCTGAGAGCCAAACAAAATATTGTGACCCATATTTGTAGTTCAGTTCGTTTGGTTATTTTGGTCTGGACCAAAACATTTAAAAATGATTTAGTCCTGGTTCCCTTGGCGTTCAGACTGGCATTTTAACACCGAACCTATAGATATCTGACCTTACAACTTGCATGTAAATTCGCAACGTGATTGGAGAGCTTTTATGATTTATATTTTAAAACAGAACTTACCAGACATTTAAAACAATGCTGTGTGCCGTGTTATACATTAGTGGTTGACCGATATGCGTTTTTCAGCGCTGATATCGATACCGATTATTTCCGTGTGAATTAGACCGATAACCGATATTTTGAACCGGTGTATATGTGGTGTAAAAACGTAAATTTATATAAAAATTAAGAACACAGGCTCTGAAACATTTGAAACATTTTTAATTCTTTAAACATAACACTTATATTAATAATAACAAAAGAAAGAAAGGAGCAGCCAGCAGAATTCTGTGAACATTTTGTAAACCACAAGGAACACAGTAAACAACAACAAGCAACAAATAATTGTAGTAGGCTTAAACATTGCACAATTTCAATTAATTTAATAAGTGTAAATAATTGAATTACCTTCATAGCTTTATTGTGTATGTTGTTGAAAAGACCGCAACCAGTATTATTTTGGGTAACAAGTAGAAGAACCACTGGGTAGTTTGAAGAACCACCCCGGGGAGTTTTCCCGGGGGTGCACTGCTCATGTGGAGTGCCTCCAGAAGACCAGAAATATGGTGGGCTGATCTTGGCAAGAAGGGCCGCTTTTTTGTTCCAAGTCCGGCACTGAGAAGTACCGTTTGTCATGGTTCTGCCCCTTCTGGCATGCGTTACATACAATGTAAAAAGTAATAACTGAATCTACTAAGGAAGCCTAGTTTCTTTAACTGATTTTGACAAATTTGTTGGTTTTACTTGATTATGCTGTGTTGTGTGAACTTTTAGGTGAATGCAATAGTTAAACTAAACAACTTAAGTACACTGTACCTTAGAGCATCGAGTGACTTGTACTAAGGGTCTCACTTTTGCAAATATCATGGTGACAAAGGTGTTATTAAAAATACTTGTTTAATTTCTCTCTCTCTCTACACACACACGCAAACACACACACGCACACGCATGCACCCACACGCATACACAGACAAAAGTAATACATTTAATAGTGAAAACAATGCTTGTTAATCTCTCTCTCTCTCCCCACACACTCAAACAAATGTATATTCTGAATCTTCTCTTTTAAACAATCAAGAACCAAAATTTTAACAACCAAATTATATGCTTATTGCAAGGCCATCATAATCAATCAATCCTTCATTGTATCAAAGTTCGATTTACATTTATTATGGTGTTTCTGCAATTATAATATGTGCTGTATAGTTTTATTAATTACCTAAACATATTTTTGTGTTGGCGGAGTCTATTCGTGTGCGCATGCGCAATAGCGAAAGTGCATTCTCTGTAGCACAGTTACCCAATTGAAGAAGACGGAGACGAAGAATTTCATATCGTGTTTTGGATCAGTCTGAACAAATTGGTATGCTTTTGACCTACTTATAAATCTATTTTTTTAATCGTGTGTGCAGTCCACATTGTATTAAGTCACGTTAGTACGCGGATATATGAACAGGAAGTCTAACTTTAATCTGAGTAGTTTTCTTTCAGGCAAGGTTACTCTCTTACCGCCATTTATGACCAGTGCCCAACTAGCTAGGTTTAAAACGTCGATTTTTACCTAACATTTTTTAAGTACAGTTTCTAAGCTATTTTAATTTTGTCGCTAGTTTGTGTTTCACAATAATTATTATGTAAAAACCGCAATGCTTACTTTACACATGTCGTGCACGTGTCGTTCACGTGTAAAAGAACAGTGTGATGCACGATTTACGATTTTTCCATTAACAAGTCATTAAATTACCCATTACTTCGGAAGACTTAAACCATGGAGTGGAAGTGTAAATTCTGCTTGTCTTCGTGTGAAAAGAGGGCTCAGCTGTTGAAACATTACAGATTAAAACATGGAGGCTACACTAGAACTTCCATGTCTCCACACAGATTGTCTGTGCTCATTTAAATCATTTAATTCACTGATGGTGCATTTAACGTCAAATCATTCACATCAGGTGTATGGTAGCCAAGCCAGTCTATGCGATGACACCCCTTTGATATTTCACTGCGTAATGTGCAGTTTTGAGGAGCCCTGCACAGAATCAATTTTTGTGTCTCATTTAAGGCATCATCTCAAAAATCATGAAATGGTGCAGTGTCCCTATAAAAACTGCACTTTTCAGAGCAATGTCTACTCTACATTTAATGTCCATAAATGTAGAGAGCATAGAACACCTGATCAGAGGCAGTTGAAGTCTGACATTATTTTGCATGTTACTCCCAGTGTAGATCATGTGCAACCAGAAGAGCCTTTGTGCCCTGATTTGGTAGATGTAAACTTGGATGTAGATGAAAGCTTTGAGGTAAATGATTTAGAGAATGAAAATCTTGATGATTTGCAGCATCAAGTAGAGCATAATCTTGCCTCACTCTTTCTCAAAATGCAGGCTATTTTACATGTTTCTGATTTGGCCACACAGGAAATAATGCAACAAATGACTCAGATTTTACTGCTGTCAGAGCCCCTCGTTCATCATGCTATTCAGCAAATTCTCCTTAAACATGGAGTACGTGACTGTGATTCATTAGTGAGAAAAATAGTCAATGCTGTAAAGGACAATAACCCAATTTTGACACTGACCAAAGCTGGCGAGCCTCTTTCCACAGCAAACAGAAGAGCATCATATTTTCTGAGTGAATTTCCGGTTGTCATGCCAATTGAGTAAAGTCTTGATTCTCAATCATTTTCTTATGTACCAGTTCTGCAAATGTTGCAAAAACTTCTAAACAGGACTGATATTCTAAATAAGGTCCTTTATAATGACCGCTCAGTTAATGAATTTAACACAGAGATGGCAGTCACTATCAAGAAAAAGACTTTTTCAACACCGAGACCTTAAGGATTGCCCTCGGTCTTTACGTTGACGAATTTGAGGTTGCCAATCCCCTTGGGACCTCACGAAAAAAACACAAAATGTTTGCTCTGTATTGGGTTATAGCCAATATTCCCTCGAAGGATCGTTCATCACTTCATTCAATACAGTTAGCAATTTTATGCAGAGCTAGTACATTGAAACAACATGGTTATAAAGATGTCTTGCGCCCTCTTGTTCAAGACCTTGAAACCCTTGAAAAGCATGGTGTGTACATTGAACAGTTAGGAGAGTGTGTGAAAGGAACTGTGCTTTTTGTGTCATCTGATAATCTAGGTGCTCATTCTTTGGCTGGTTTACAGGAGAGTTTTACTGTTGAGCATCCATGTCGGTTCAGCCTTGCCAAGAGAAGTGAAATCCAGGAGAAGGGGGTCCATCTGGGAGCATTCGAACCAAGATCCAAGCTGGAGCATGACAGGCAAGTGGCTGCAGTGTTGAATGATGCACGTTTGGTAAAGCAGTAAGGTGTGAAAGATGGCTGTGTTTTAAGCGAAAGATTGGAACACTTTCACACAGTTGGTGGTTTCCCACCTGACGTAATGCACGATCTTATGGAAGGAATCATCCCTGTTGAGATGTCCTTGTGAATTAATGATTTGGTCTTGAGAAAATTAATCTCTCTTGAATCTCTGAATCATGCTATCAAGGAATTTCCTTACAAATTCTCAGACAAAGTTAATCAGCCTCAGGTCATCCCAGCCACATTAGCTTCTAGAGGTAGCATTGGTGGTAACGCCCTCGAAAACTGGGCACTAATTAGACTTCTGCCCCTCCTGATTGGCTTTGACATCCCTGAAAATGATAAAATATGGGAAATTCTGTTGCTTCTGAAAGATATTTTGGAAATGTCTGTGGCATTCAAGTTCACTGAGGATTCTCTTGATTGCCTTGATGCAAAGATAGCAGAACAGAGACATTTACTTTAAACTGTGTTTGCTCATTTCACATTGCGCCCTAAGCACCACTACATTGAGCACTATCCACAGCTCATAAGAATGTATGGACCACTTAGAGATGTGTGGACAATGCGCTTTGAAGGTAAACATAAATTCTTCAAACAGGTAATTCGCAACACCAAACTCCCCTTCCTTTTTCAAGCCATCCATCCAGACAGAGAAGGTGATGGGTACTTTGATTTCATCTTTCTCTGAGAATATTCAGGAATTCCTCAGACAGACATATGCAGTACAAAACACTGTCCTCTCAGCATTTTCTGTGACGATTGATGGAATCCAGTATAATCCAGATATGGTTGTATCTGTAGGTACTTGTTCAGGACTGCCAGATTTCAGACAGATTTTTAAAATTCTTGTCATCAACAGTGATGTTCTGTTCGTATGTAGAGATGTGACATGTTGGTACATTGAGCACCTACGTGCTTTTGAACTGTGCAGCCATGTGCGCTCGCTGTCAGTTACCAAACTCTCAGATCTGAATGACCCATTTCCATTGCCAGCCTATACACTTAGGGGCAGGACCTATGTTACATTTAAACATTATATCTTGTGCTGAATTGATGACAAGAAAATTGAGAAATTTTGCAAACTGTCTCGAATTTACTCTTTTGTTTTAATGCGAAACACTAAAAAACCCAGTTCTTTAACCTTGTTTCTTTTATCTGTAGAGGGACAAAATATGGAGACAAGGATGATACTCAGAGTGTTTGTTAATGAAAATGACATCAGAAAAATCACACTTCCTGTGAAACCACAGACAATTGACTCACTATTGGAACAACTTGAAGAGAAGTTGGGACTTCCGTTCAAGTTTTCACTTGAATTCGAGGATCCTGACTTCAATAATTCCCTTGTGAATCTCACTGATATTGCTGACTTGCCAGATAAGCCTACACTGAAAATTGTCTCTCTTGTGACAACACCAACACCTAGCACAGCTGATACTGAAATCCTCTCTACAGATTCTGATCATTCTTCAAGACAGGTTAAACGAAGTGCATGGCCAGAACCTTTTGAGATCCCTACTTTCCCTGTTGACGTAGAATACAGGCTACGTCAGGGAAATCTACAGTACATGCGAGATCAGAAATATCTACAAGTGTCTGGAGAGTTGAAGTATGAGATCATTGAAAAGCTCTCGGAGACAATTTACATTTTCAAAGCCTACCCAGATAAGGAAAATTTTGAGGATGTTGCTGCTGCTCTGACTGAAAAAACATCCCTGCCTTACCCTGCCTGGCTCCTGTAAGGGATGGAATGGGTGGTATGATAGCCTTAGTTGGAAAATGGGGAATTACCGCTCAAAATTGCGACGCGCTGGATGTTTGGACGTATCCATAAATGCAGGGAAAAGAAGAGGACAACAGCCTCAGAAAAGCATAAAAAAATCAAAAAGGTACGAAATCAATTTTCTACCTAATTTCCCTGAAGGTGAAGATGAAACTAGCATGGAGTCCAAAAGGAAGGAGATAGTCGAAGAAATGAAGAAACGACGTCCTAATGATATGCTGATAGCCCAGAACATAAAATCTACTTTCGCATTACGTCGAAAAGAACTAATAGAGGGGGAACCAGCTGTGAAGTGCACTGTGGAACAGTGGCCAGCACTCTTTACGGAGAGTCAGGTCAGTTAATATTCTTGTCTTGTAATGGGCTCATGTTATGTATTTAACTTTTTCTATGCAAAGAAAAAAGAATAAAAGAATATTAATCAATTTTGGTTGATTAAAAGTTTGATGTTTAATCCAAACTTGAATTTTGGTGAAAAGTGATTGCTTAATTTACATTTTTTAAGGTTCTGGCGGAGTTCAGCCGTATATCTGGCACATACCTTCAAAGTGAATTCTTTCATGAAATTGACCGTTTCCTTCAACGTTTCCTTGATATCTTCAAGGCCAAAGGGGGAGACGTTGGGTGTAAACTCAAGAAGATTCTACAACAGGTTGACAATAATGTAAGCTCCACAGACATATGCCAGTTCTTTGTTTTTGCAGGTGTTGTGTAAGTGCTATTAAACTTTACTTTATTTCATTTTCCAGAAATCTGACACCAATGGAAGGCGAACAGCTGTTCTTCATGGCCTCCCACTCCTCCTTGGAGAGGACCCCACTGATTTTTACAATACGTGTCTCGTAAGTATTTTTGTCTCTTTTGTTAATAAATAATAAAATAAGTTAGATAAGGCATGAAGAAAAGGCAAACAATTTAAAAATGAGGCTATTGAAAAGATGGTTTGAGGCTGGAAATTAAGACAGAAGAATAAAGACACAACTGATGTAAAAGGAAGAAGTCAAAAGAAGGCACAAAAGTAATTAAATGTACGGCAAAAAGGACAAAACAAAATTTATGTCGGACAGCAACGATTTGTTATTTTGAAATGTGAAATGTTAATAGACTTTATTTTTGTTATGGTGTTTTTAGGACAGTGATGGTGAAGAAGGGTTGTCCAGCATTTCAATCGGCATTTTGACAGTGATCCCTGAGGACTGTGAATCCATACCGTACTCACTGCACCTTGATACCGCATCCATTGCCCTGATTTTGGAAGGTAAAATTGTAATGGATAACCTGGGAAATCTTCCCCAAGCCATGTGCATCCTCTTTGGGCTCATTTATGCTCTGAATTTAGAGTATCCCCCAGTACTGAAGAACACTTTTGATTTCATCCAGAGGGTGCTTTTGTCACTTGGGCACAAATCTCTAAAGCCTAAAATACAATCCCTCAAAACTCTTCTACTGCAGTAATGTAACTGTGTCATGACAGAGCATTTTCATTGTTCATGATTAACCACTTTAAGTTACAAAAATGGTACATCACAACTGAAAATGTAATTTATTTCCTGTTGGAAAACTTACTTGAAAGGACAGTTCACCCACATATTTAAATTCTGATATCATTTTCTCACCCTCAGACTGTTCCAAACCTATGTAAATTAATTTGTTCTGCTAAACACAAAATAATATATTTGCAAGATTGTCAGAAACTGAGCAGATCTCATCCCCGATTGACTCCTATAGTGTTTATGTTCCCTACTATGACAGTAAATGGGGGATAAGATTTGTTTTGTAACTGACATTTGTCCAAATATCTTTCTCTGTGTTCATCAGAACTAAGAAATTAATACAGGTTTGGAACAATCTGAGGGTGAGTAAATGTTGACAGAATTTAGATGGTAAGTGAGCTTTCACTTTAATGTTAATGTTAAACATGCTTAATGTTTAGTGGTTGATTTTAGTAACATTTTAGATGTTTTTTTATGTTTGATAAAGAGAACAAAAGCGTGTTCTTTACTGAATGTTCCTCAGTACTTCATTTTACCTCTGTGAAAAGAGGACAGCGATTTTTCTTTCTTTCTAGAGTGTACTGGAAAATGTACTTTGTTTCTTGTTGAAAACTTGACAGTTTGATTAATGTATAAGACAAGCTTTTTTTTGTTTGACATAGAAAATAAACTATACTTAAATAGTTTACAGAGTAGTCTACTTGGTTTACAAATTTGCATTATACCTCTTTATAAAAAAAGTTACATTTGTGAAAAGGGGAGACTGATCTATTTTGCAATGGAGTACAGTATGTGCATTTATGTTGAAATTTTGTCATGCCTCAAGTATGGACTTGAATAGATATTGTTTTATACAAATAAATGTCCCTGTTGTTATACCAACAATCTATTGTCTGTCTTTGTTTTAACAACTTTTGAGTTTTGAGTACAACTTGCTTGAGAAAATTAAGGTAATCACTTTCCACACATTTTTCTAGTAATGTGAACTAGCAATCATGTTAAATTAACTGTTTTATTTGAGTCATCTGTACTAAGCCTAACTTAAAGATTTAAGTCAACTGAACTTGTTATACTGAGTTCCCATTACTAGGGTTTTCATATAGTTTTTGCAAATAAATAAGTTAACTCTACAAAGTTGTTGTAGCTTCTCCAACTCAGAAATGATGTATGAATTTACTTGAAAATTCTGAGGTAATCACTTTCCACAGGTTTTCTAAGTAAACTCAACGTATTACTTTTTACAGTGTAGTCTTGTGGCAGAATCATGACAGACCCAACTGTTTAATGTGTTATTTTGGCTTGCCATAGTGCCATGCACTCTCTCCGGTTTTGTCTTTGTGATTTATTTTACAGTTACTGATCTTCCTTTCCATGTAAGCAAGATCTATACAATCAGGCAATAAATCCACCAGAGGGATATTGAACAAAAGTAAAATAAAAAAATCCAGGAAAATTGAGCAAGCTCGGCATGACCTATTCTGCTCGGCACATCTTGGCTTAATTGGTTGCATGTTTGCTAAACCAGGATGACAACGCGAAGCTAAGTCAAGCCAGGTGTAGATAGCTGGGATGAGTGCACGTTCACGGCATTATTAAAAAGACCTCGCGATCGCTCACAGAATCACAAATGGGAACATGGATAAAAGTCGCGCTTCATACTTCACGGCCGCTGAACAACAGCTCCTGATTGAGTTAGAGTAGCAATGAGCCTCGTTGTCAGCCGCCCTCCAATTCTCAGAAGCCCATTATCCAGCCATGGGTCTAGGGCTGCAACAAACGATTATTTTGATAGTCGATTAATCAACCGATTATTAGACCGATTAATCAACTATTATTTTAATGACTAATCGGTACGCTTTTAATGATTATTCAGCATAATTTACGTAATGAATAAAAAGCAATTCAGCTTTTGAAATTTGTTTTAATGAACTTGAACCAACTGGTCACTCTCTTTAAGTCTGCTGATTCTGTCCAGCTAGATCACACAAATACTCTCTTCAAACTTTTAAATACAAATAAAAATAAATAAATAAATCAGATTAAAAATTTTGAATAAATCAAAAATATTTTAATATAAAATGTAATTATCAAAACGGGCTTGACTCCTAAGCTCGATCAAAGCATTACACTTTGCAAAACAAATAATAACATTATTGTAATTATATGATTATTGTTGTTATTATCATTACTATTATTATTGCATTCTCTCATAAAAAGATTTACTGCTTAGTTAGTTAATGTGTGTTCAGACCAAACGTGACTACCCGCGCGTAGTTGGACGCTTGAACATTATGAGTTTACATATGCATTGAATTAACATGTAAATCATTCGCGTTTATTGTGCCATTCGCGTTTGGTCTGAACACAACATTAGTTAGCTCTAGATGGAGAACAGTCACCTCTCTCCTGCTCCGGGATGTTTCCTTTTTAAAAGCTCCAGCATTCAGTTTGTGCTTCCGTGAAAGTCAAGTTCCGCCTTCCATGCATTGCACACAACCGCATTTTTTGTTTTCAATTTGGTAAATTTTTCCCACACTTTACTTGTTCGCATTAGTTTGTATTCCGCCATAATTCTCGCTGTGTGTTCTTCTACTTCGATAGCATTCGGGAAGGCTGCATTACAGTCAAATTGTGATATTGCAGGCCCTTAAACTAAGTCACGTAATCACGTAATTCTGCTTATTGGTGTCAGCAATATCTGACTCCATTCTCTTGCGAATCCTTCTCAACGACATTGTTTTCAACTTAAGAAACCAGTTTACTGCTACTTGAAGTTTCCTCCAATTTGAAAAGTAAGCCATCAAGCGACCATTCAGCAAGCCTTGAGTATTCAGCACATTTACCACAGCTTCTGTCTTAACCTAGGGGTCATCAACCCCTACTGCAGTAAGCACAATATTCTCGGGCCACTCCTCCTGAGGTTTCCACAGAAACTTGGGACCTTCTATCCACAGGTAGTTCCTCAAACTTCCTTTGGATGCATCGTCAGGTGGATTCTCTTTTGAGCTAACATATCGCCACTGTGATATCTTGTAACTTCCTTGATGATGGAGACTATGTTTGCAACAAAGGTATAAAAACGCTTGTCCTCATTCATGACATACCTGAGCACAGATGTACGGTCAGTCCAGAAGACAGACTCTGGAGCCTCAGCTTTTTCTTTAACATCAGTCTACACGAACAGCAAGCAGAGCAGTAGTTAACTCTAATCTGCGAATAGTGACAGCTTTTAGAGGTGTTATTCTGGCCTTGCCCATGAGGAAAGCAACGTAAATTTCACCATTGCTATTCTCAATTCTAAGGTAAGTGACTGTGCCATACCCCTGTAAGCTCGCATCAAAGAAATTATGCAGCTGAGCAGGTCTATAAAAGACACAGCTTCCAGGCCTGATGCATATCTTTACCTTGAATTCAACTCAACTCAACTTTATTTATATAGCGCTTTTTACAATTTTCATTGTTACAAAGCAGCTGTACATGAGACACATTGAATACAAGTAAAACAACTAAAGGCATATACCTGTAAAAACAAGAAAAAGGTGAAAACAACAAAGACAGACATACAAATGCTCCACACACACAATATGCAAACATACATACACACACACATTGACATAGACGCACACACACACAGTGAAAGCACACATTGGCGATAAGGGAGAAAGAACCACAGGTCAAATATTAAACGGACTATAAAGTCTTGTATGCAATATTAATTTTGTCTAATTTCTGAATTCTAAAGCAGCCCCCCCGGCCAGGCAGATAGTGCAAAACAATATGCAAACGGTGGTGAGGAACCCAAAACTCCCATCGAGAAAAAAAAACTCAGGAGAACCCAGGCCCAACCAGGGGATTCCAGTTCCCCTCTGGCAAAAGCTGCTGCCTTTGCACAAGCTCAACAGTGCTTGCACAACAAGGCTGAATAAAAATAAAAAATGATAGATTTAAGATTATCATTACAATCTAATAACATTTGCAATGTTGTAGGAAAATCAAAGTTGTCGCGTCTTTTATCCAGCTCTATCCTCTTAGCTCTTGTCAGGTCACTGCTTCCCATTCTCTGCTCTGCGATCAGGTCTGGGCATGAACTGCATCCTGCGGTAACCTTGGAACAAAGAGACAAGACTGGCTGAGAGTAGAGTACTGTTCTGCACTCTTTGATGCAACAAGTACATCATTTGTTGTTGGATGTGTTCCTGGTTCGGGTTGATCTAAATAATGCAGCCTTAATCCTTTGAGGATTAATATTATGGAGGCATAGTGTATGCAAGATTAAAAAGATGAGTCTTTAGTCTAGATTTAAACTGACAGAGTGTGTCTGCCTCCCGGACCGTGCAGGGAAGAATATTCCAAAGTTTAGGCGCTAGATAAGAAAAGGATCTACCACCTGCACTTGATTTTGAAATTCTAGGTATTACCAACTGACAGGACGCCTGAGAGCGTAATGTACGTTGAGGTCTGTAATACAATAGAAGTTCATTCAAATACTGCGGCGCTAGACCATGTAGGGCTTTATAGGTAATAAGCAAGATCTTAAAGTTAATGCGATGCTTTATAGGTAACCAGTGCAAGGTTGACAGAACCGGGGTTATATGCTCATACTTTTTTGTACGTGTAAGAACTCGAGCTGCCGCGTTTTGAACAAGTTGCAGTTTTTGTAATAGGCCTGCAGGGCATCCACCTAGAAGTGCATTACAATAATCTAGTCTTGATGTCATGAATGCATGAATTAATTTCTCTGCATCTGACAGTGACAGCATATGACGTAGTTTAGATATATTCTTAAGATGGAAAAATGCAATTTTACAGGTGTTGGCGATATGGCTTTCAAATGACAGAGTACTATTGAATACAACGCCAAGATTCTTAGCTGATGACGAGGATTTTATGGAGCATCCGTCAATCGTTAAGCAGTATTCTTGGTTGTTACGTATAGCGGTTTTCGGTCCAGTAAGTAACACTTCTGTTTTGTCCGAGTTTAGTAGTAAAAAATTGTTGCTCATCCACATTTTTAAGTCAACTATGCAATCCTTTATTCGATGAAACTGCTGGGTTTCATGAGGCTTCGAGGAAATATAAAGTTGAGTATCATCAGCATAATAGTGAAAGCTAATTCCGTGTCGCTTTATTATATCTCCTAGAGGTAGCATGTATAATGCGAAGAGCAGAGGCCCCAAAACTGAGCCCTGTGGTACACCGTACTGGACTTGTGATTTGCGGGCACCTCATTGTTTATTGCTACAAATTGAAAACGGTCAGATAAATAAGACTTAAACCATTTCAATGCTATTCCGTTAATGCCGACGTAATTTTCGAGTCTATGTAGAAGTATGCTGTGGTCAATGGTGTCAAATGCAGCACTGAGGTCTAGCAGCACCAATAACGTAATACAGCCACGGTCAGACGCTAAAAGCAGATCATTTGTAAATCTGATCAAAGCAGTCTCTTTACTGTGACATGCTCGAAATCCAGACTGGAATTCATCATTAATGTCATTCCTTTGGAGGAAGGAGCATAATTGAGTTGAAACTACTTTTTCCAGAACTTTAGATATAAATGGTAAATTCGATATAGGCCTGTAATTCCCTAGTTCTTTAGGGTCGAGTTTTTTTTTTTTTAAAAGAGGCCTTATAACAGCCACCTTAAATGCTTTAGGCACATATCCTAATGTCAGAGATGAGTTAATAATACTAAGAAGAGGATCTATAATTTCTGGGAGCATTTCTTTCAGTAGTTTTGTAGGTATAGGGTCTAGCATGCATGTTGTTGATTTAGATGATTTTAGACAGTTCATCGTGATCTACTGTAGAAAATAATTGCAATTTCTCCTTAGGGGTGCTGTAGTTAGTTTGTTCAGCGGGTTTCACTACAGGTTGCATTGTTATAATTTTTTCTCTTATATCTTGGATTTTACTAGTGAAGTAGTTCCTAAATTCATCACTGTTATGCTGATAATCAGAATCTGATGTCGCTGACGACTTATTTTTTGTCAATTTAGCCATGGTGTTAAATAAAAACCTAGGGTTGTGATGGTTTTTCCTCTATTAGTGATGAAAAGTAGGCGGATCTAGACGTTTTTATGGCATTCCTGTATTTTCGAGTACTCAACTCAACTCAACTCAACTTTATTTATATAGCGCTTTTTACAATTTTCATTGTTACAAAGCAGCTGTACATGAGACACATTGAATACAAGTAAAAAAACTAAAGGCATATACCTGTAAAAACAAGACAAAGGTGAAAACAACAAAGACAGACATACAAATGCTCCACACACACAATATGCAAACATACATACACACACACACATTGATATAGACGCACACACACACAGTGAAAGCACACATTGGCGATAAAGGAGAAAGAACCACAGGTCAAATATTAAACGGACTATAAATTCTTATATGCAATATTAATTATGTCTAATTTCTGAATTCTAAAGCAGCCCCCCCTGCCAGGCAGATAGTGCAAAACAATATGCAAACGGTGGTGAGGAACCCAAAACTCCCATCGAGAAAAAAAACCTCAGGAGAACCCAGGCCCAACCAGGGGATTCCAGTTCCCCTCTGGCAAAAGCTGCTGCCTCTGCACAAGCTCAACAGTGCTTGCACAACAAGGCTAAATAAAAATAAAAAATAAACTTAATAAGGTAAATGATAGATTTAAGATTATCATTCACAATCTAATAACATTTTAAATGTTGTAGGAAAATCAAAGTTGTGGCGTCCTTTATCCAGCTCTATCCTCTTAGCTCTTGTCAGGTCACCGCTTCCCATTCTCAGCTCTGCCATCGGGTCTGGGCATGAACTGCATCCTGCGGTAACCTTGGAACAAAGAGACAAGACTGGCTGAGAGTAGAGTACTGTTCTGCACTCTTTGATGCGACAAGTACATCATTTGTTGTTGGATGTGTTTCTGGTTCCGGTTGATCTAAATAATGCAGCCTAAATCCTCTGAGGATTAATATTATGGAGGAGTATTGTATGCAAGATTAAAAAGATGAGTCTTTAGTCTAGATTTAAACTGACAGAGTGTGTCTGCCTCCCGGACCGTGCAGGGAAGAATATTCCAAAGTTTAGGCGCTAGATACGAAAAGGATCTCCCACCTGCACTTGATTTTGAAATTCTAGGTATTACCAACTGACAGGACGCCTGAGAGCGTAATGTACGTTGAGGTCTGTAATACAATAGAAGTTCATTCAAATACTGCGGCGCTAGACCATGTAGGGCTTTATAGGTAATAAGCAAGATCTTAAAGTTAATGCGATGCTTTATAGGTAACCAGTGCAAGGTTGACAGAACCGGGGTTATATGCTCATACTTTTTTGTACGTGTAAGAACTCGAGCTGCCGCGTTTTGAACAAGTTGTACTATCCTTCCATGCTATACGAAAGACCTCTAAATTAGTTTTCTTAAAGTTGCGCTCCATTTTCCGGGACGCTTTCTTTAGAGTGTGTTCATTATACCACGGTGTTGGGATGCTATTTTTAATTTTCTTTAAACGCAGAGGAGCAACTATGTCTAATATTTCCGAGAAGGTAGAGTGAAAATTTTCAATAGTAGTGTCAAAATCGTCAACGTTTTTACACATGCTAGATATTTTAGACAATTCAGGCAGATTATCGAGAAACGCATCTTTGGTACTTGAAGTAATCGTTCTACCATATTTGTAAAAAAGAGTTTGATTTGCAGCCGTAGGCCATTGAAGCAAACATAATATCAGACAATGATCCGAAATGTCTTCACTCTGCTGAACGATTTTAACATCCTCCACATTTATACCATAAGAAAGTATTAAATCTAAAGTATGATTACGAAGGTGAGTGGGTCCTGAGAGATCTAATATTAAGCAATCCGAGTCGTAACAGTTGATTATCTGTATTTTGTTCATGTTTAACTTGTTTAACGTTTATTAAATTACTTTCAAGAGGTTTACGCAATATCTTATGTTTGCTAATCCGGGGGACAGACACAGTCTCTATTTTATGTTGTTTGTAAGAAGGGATTATTACATGTTGCATATTTTGTGTATTCTGTAACGCGAGACGGCAAGCAGACAGTTGGTTTAGCCATTCTGTCTCCTTCCTGACCTGGGCCCTAGGTAGTCAGACTTTAGCATTATTAAGACTGTGTGCCAAATTTCTAGAGAGGAGGGAAACCCCATCCCAGGAGGGATGGAGACCATCTCGTTTCAACAGGTCAGGTCTGCCCTCCAAACTCTTCCAGGTATTTATGAAATCTATATTATTCTGCAGGCACCACTCAGACAACCAGCCATTTAGTGATGATAATCTGCTATAAATCTCATCACCACGGTAAGCAGTGAGGGGGCCAGAGAATATTACAGTGTCTGACATCGTTTTTGCGAGCTCACACACCTCTTTAATATTATCTTTAGTGATCTCCGATTGACGGAGTCTAACATCATTTGTGCCGACGTGAATAACAATCTTACTGAATTTACGATTAGTCTTAGCCAGCACATTTAAATTTGACTTGATGTCAGGCGCTCTGGCTCCCGGTAAACATTTGACTATGGTGGCTGGTGCCTCTATGTTAACGTTCCGGACAATAGAATCACCGATCACTAGGGCAGTTTCAGCAGGTTTCTCAGTCGGTGCGTCACTGAGTGGGGCAAACCTGTTCGAGACTTTAATCGGAACGGTTGAGTGATGTTTTGTCCTGCGACTATGCCGTCTCACCGTCACAAAGTTGCCCAGCTGCAGGGGATTTTCAACCGGAACAGAGCTGTGTGCGCTAACATTGCTCGCATCCAAAATGTTTTCTACGGTCCTAACACTCTACTATCCTCAAATAAAGATTGGATGCGAGACTCTTATTCTAAGATCTTCTCCATCAGCCTAACTACTTCCCTGCATTTATCAAATGTAAATCCCTCGCCGCTGACAGAGAAGGCTAAGCTAAACATATGACATGAGGTGAAAATAACAACAATAGGAATAGAAGCCATGACTCACCGGGTATGAAGTGCAATCCTAACTTACCAAGGTTGCTTGATGAGTCTTAGTATATACACTTAAAAAGAGAAACAGTGAGCACACAGGACAAACAGGGGGAGATGATATTCCACAGTGTAAACAGAAGGCAAGCTAACACGCTAATATGCTAATATGCTAGCGGCGTTACGCTTCAATTAATATAGGTTTAGAAAATAAAGTTATAAATAATTCGGCAACGACAGTGATAGGTAACGATAGTAAAATACACTAATATTAAGACCAGGAATAAATGTGAGGTGAAGCAAGTGTCAGAGGATACAAACTAGCCGCTGGCAGCGATGCAATCAGCAGAGTACATTCGGCTTCTTCAACCACTGCACCCAATGACGTGCAATGTCAATTGGGCACATTCTCATCCCATCCAAGCTTTCTCCTGCATAGTTCTTGTAGAATAATCTTAGCAGGTAAAACTACTGGTGCCAGAAATCCAAGAGGATCGTATACTAGTGGTCAACCGATTATCGAACTGGCCGATTGTCGGCGTCGATATTAAGGACTTAGCCCATAATCGATATCGGTCCTTTTCAAAGCCGATAAAGTTATTAAATTTTGAAATGCGCTATTTGGCTCTGATGCAGCCAGAGATTTAGTGAGAGCAGTCATGAGAACACACTCATTTACATTTACATACATTAAGGCATTTGGCAGACGCTTTTATCTAAAGCGACTTACATGGCGTTACCCTATACATTTTACATAGGTATTTGCAATCCCCTGGGTCGAACCCACAACCTTGCGTTGTTAACGCAATGCTCTTACCACTGAGCTCTTACCACTGAGCTAAAGGAACACGTCATTCTAGTTTGCTGCGTAGAGTAATGCCCGCCCACTGCCCCACTGATTTGTTAGGACTAAGTCACGATTCCGCCCAATCAACGTGGGAGGCTGCGGAACAGAACGTTTTTTTCACTCTCACACCGAACGCTCGTACTAACTGAAGCTGCTTCAGGTTTATGCTCTCTGAGGTAAGACGGCATCAGACGTTGAAATAAATCACAATCCACCACACTGAAGATGCAAAACACTTCAATATAATTAGTGCCTGAATTTCGGAGCATCATTGCGTGTTTCCTGCAGGTTCCACAGGATTTACGCATTATTATCATGTAGATATAATTCACATCATTAGTATAACAATGATTTTGCTCTGCAAGCAAGCAGCACATTGCAGACGCATTTCTTGTAATTGATCGAGCTGGCGTTTTGCACGTCATTTTAAGTTACGCCATTTAAAAAATACAAGCCATTTTAAAGCATAAAGAACTTGAATCGTCTTCAGTCAGAGCGCTCTCATGGGCGCGCGCACACACACACATATATACTCCGCACCTCAAGGTCCTCGCGACAAATGTAAGATCGAGTTATTTTTCGCAACTTATTTATGCACAGAAATGTTCAAAGACACACATGGATGTGATTAAATGCCCGTCTTGCCGACAATACACTCAAGGAATAGGCTAATGTACTAACTAAGTGTGCCTAAAATATGCTTTTAATGTTATAGCTTCATGAAAACATTTGCAGACTTTTCAACAACATACACAATAAAGCTATGAAGGCAATTAAATTATTTACATTTACATATAAATTTCAAATTGTGCTTTAATCGAATGATGAGCAAAAGGATTTATTGAATAGTTCTACTATTGTATGCAATGTTTAAGTCATCAGAACATATTTTTTCCATAAATAAATATAATTTATTCCATTCAATTCATTTTTTATTTAGTAGTTTTTACAATGCATATTTCTTTCCAAGCAGCTTTACATGAGAAAAGACAAATAAAACACAGAAAGAATAGGCAGAATAAAGAATACAGTGCGGCGCAATAAATAAAGCAATGGTGGTTTACAAAATGTTCACAGAATTCTGCTGGGTGCTTCCTTCTTTCTTTTGTTATTATTAATATAAGTGTTATGATTAAGATTTCTCAGTCAGAATTCAAAATGTTTCAGAGCCTGTGTTCTTAATTTTTTTATAAATTTACGTTTTACACCATATATATATATATATCGGTTCAAAATATCGGTTATTGCTCTAATTCACATGTAAGGAATCTGTTTTGACCCTGAAACACGCATATCGGTCGACCTCTATCGTATACTGAACTGGACACTGACAACATCCCACGTCTTGTGCATGAATTTTCCTGGATCTCCATTTTAAACTTAAATGAGCCAGTTTCACCACACCACAGCAAACAAAGAGCTCTCGCTACAGGCAGGCTGTCCCTTACCAGATCTAGCTCCTTCCACTCTTTGGCTCTGTACTCCTCCGGAAAGGTTTGAAGAACAGAGCGCCTGTTACTAATCAATTTGGTCACAGTAAAACCTCCTCGCAGACAAAGCATGGAAAGGTCTTTAACAAAACAAACTGCTTTTTCTTCAGATGCCACACTCTTAAGGCAGTCATTTACTTAGACATTTTCTTTGAGAGTTGTAACAACCTCCTCTCTGAACTCAGACTGATGATCAAATGCTGTTTTTCTCAAAGCAAAAGCAGCACAACTTGGAGAGGAGACCGCACCAAACAGAGGGACAGTCATGCGAAACAGTGACATTTTCTTTGTAAAGTCTCCGTTCTGACACCACAGGAAACATAGAAAGTCCTGGTCCTCTTCCGCAACCCTGACCTGATGAAACATCGCTTGTATGTCACCCATGACTGCTACCAGCTCCAGCCTAAACCTCAGGAGGACTACAAGTTGGGACCTTGCAAAAGGACTTGATTCAAGGATGTTCCATTGAATACCACACCACAATCAAATACCACCCACAGGTTCCTCTTCCTGAGATGATGTACACCATGGTGAGGAATGTACCACACTTTACCACTGTCACCTTTCATCTGCTGAATGGGCACTTGTTTGCATATCCTTTGTTGATCATATCATTGACAAATGTTGCATATTCCTGATAAAACTGCTCATCTCTTTGGAATCTCCTTTTCAGTCCAACCATTTGTTGTTTTGCTACAGAGAAGTTGTCAGGTGTATACAAATTTTCCTTTTTAAATCGCAATTTCATCGTTTTCATTGTCGCTCTCGTCACTTTCATCCGGAGGCAAATCCCCCGCTGAGCCCTCTTCAACACGCAGCAGTCCAGCCTTTCGAAACCCACTAATGATAGTGGATTTTTTGACAATGCTCCACGCTGTCAGGATCCACTGGCAGACTTGACCATAAGTTGCTCTTCGCATGCGGCCCGTTTTAGTGAAGGATTTCTCCCCGCTTGTCATCCAATCCTCCCACTGAACACGGAGCGCCACCTTAAATGCACGATTTACACTGATGTCGAGTGGCTGCAAATACTTTGTTGTGCCTCCAGGAATCACAGCTGGAATTGAGTTTGTCCTCTTGATGGCTTCTTTCACCGAATCTGTTATGTGGGCCCTCATGCTGTCCAAAACGAGCAATGCCTTGTTCCTGTGAAAGAATCCTCCCGGTCACTTGCCGTAACACTCCGTATGCCATTCATGCATTAGGCTTTCCGTCATCCATCCTTTCTTGTTGACTTTCACAACAATTCCTCTCGGGAATTTTTCTTTCGGCATCGTCGTGCGTTTAAAAATCACCATCGGTGGAAGCTTTTCTCCCGATGCCGTGCAGCTCAGAACACAGGTGAAATGCGTTTTTTCATGCCCAGTTGTTTTCAGTGTGACGGATGATTCGCCTTTCCTGTTGACAGTCCGAGTGAGAGGCAGGTCAAACGTCAGAGGAACCTCGTCCATATTTATAATGTCGTGCTGGCAGATGGAATGCTCCGCTATCTTTGCATCAGTGAATTTGCGGAAGTTTGAAACTTTTTCCTCGTAGTCGGGAGGGAGCTGCTGACATAGACTCGTCCGTACCCTGATGGACAGGCCTTTACGTCTCATAAATCTGAGACCCCACGATGGTCCACCTCTAAAATCCTCAAACTTCATTGCAGTGCCGATTGTTTTGGCTCTCAGTCGGATCTGCACAGTTGAAACACCTCGGCCGTCTGCTCTCTGTGTGTTGACCCAGTCTTCGAGCTAATTTTCTAGTTCGGGCCATCTGCTTTTCTTTCCTCTGAAAGCTTTAGTTGTCTTTTTGCACTGAGTCAATTCCTCACGCTGCTGTTTCCAACGTCTTATCATAGACTCATTAAGACCAAGCTCCCGTGCAGCAGCTCTATTTCCTTTTCCAACAGCCAGATCAATCGCCTTCAACTTGAAAGCTGCATCATATGCATTTCTCTGTGTCTTTGCCATGATGAGGGTGACAAAATGACTACCGTAATCAGAATGATGGGAAGTTTGAGCGCGCTCGATTTAATCTAAATAGTAAACAAAAAAGTTGTTTGACCTTAACCCGTTCGGCAATTTCATTGGTCTAATGTAAGCTTCATTCCGCCAAAAAACTGAGCACGTCACAGAATGGTTTAAAAAAAAAAAAACGGGAAAAATCCATATATTAGCCGCATCATTGTTTCAGCCGCGAGGTTCAAAGCATGGGAAAAAGTTGCGGCTTATAGTCCGGAAATTACGGTATCCTCTCTAGACCATTCCTGCTCTTCTGCAGCTTGCTTATTAAAGTCATGGTTGTATTGTTTAGACAACATTTCCTCCAATCTACAAACAGAAATCCTGTAGAAACCACTGCAGAACAGTCTTAAGCATCAAGGCTGCTGGCATGCAAAGAACCATTTATGACCCAACCCAAAGCAGTTCTTATAGCATAAGGGCCATTTCCCCGGCTATTTATGACTTCCTAAGGCTCTAACATCTTAGGTACGTTGCTTTCAATAAAGTCAACATTAGCCATTATATGGGGAACTTCAACCTCTGCCAGGTAAGACAAAGTTGACAAATCTCCTTCAGACACAATGTTGTTGGGACTTACAGGCATCTGTTTTTGTGTGAACATGTGTGGAAGCTGATAGAAGATTTTACCATCAACAGAAGACACAACCCAACCTGAAAGTATATATGTTGGTACCACTTTTTCCTGTCCCATAGTTTGTAATAGAAACAGAGTTCTTCTACCAGAATGATTAAGTCGCTGCATAAGACTTTTCAGGAGTGCATATCTGTATTATCTGATCTCCTTTACTGGCCTTGACTTGAACTGGTAAGATAGAAAGTATACAGTGATCCTATCCGGCCCCTGTTTGACCACATGTTTCTGTAGATCCTGAGAACTTGCGTGTGTCTGACTTAACTGCATTTCTTTCAATATGAAGCACAGTAGGATGGTGCCGACTACATATCTTACAAGTCAAGTAAGATTGCCACAGTTACAACAGTTACAACTAGGGATGGGTACCGAAACTCGGTACATTATCGGTCTCGGGGCTAAATTATGAAAGACCGAAGTATCGATAAGCTCTGACGTTAACGGTTCTGCTATCGGTACTGGAGAATTTCAGAACAACATTTCCTATTTATTATTTATAAATAAACGTTAACTTGCATATTTTAACTGACCAACCCAATTCTAATTTGCGAAAATATTTTAGACATTTACCTGCATTTTCGTTATTCGCAATCTCGCACGCGAAATGTCCGTCTGTCCTACACTACACAGAGCTCGCGTGCACACAACACGAAGGCTCGCGCTTAATCGAGTGACGATGGCGGAGAGAATCAAACGGTCTAAAGTATGTTTACATTTCACTCGAGTGGATGCAGACAATGCTCGTAGCAACATGTGCAACAAGAGTTTTGCTTGTAAGAGCGAACAAACAAGCAATCTGGCAAAACATCTTTCAAAAGTGCATTATGTGCAGACAGAGAAATGCAAAGTTTTCGACTTCCTAGCTACTAGTTCATCATCCACGTCAGGTTCGTATGCTAGCTTAGCATTCTTCCTGAATAACACTGCCATAAACATTGCGTAAGGTTTCTTTAAATTAGTATGTAATAATTTAATAAACACACATCACATTAAAAAATAGCCTACATATAAATCTTTAGAGTATTTTTTTCTGCAGTAGCCTAAATAAATCTTTAAGATTAAATATGCTTTCACAGTACTGCATTTAAAAAGGATGAATAATAATAAATTATGCTTATAATTTATATTATAATACCATTTCTTTTTTATTATTAAACAACAACCACAAAAAACACAAACAAACTTGGGCACACATGCATTTTTATTTTAATTCTCTATGAATAATAGGCGGGTATCAGTCATCTTTTACCTGCATTAAGATACGTTAGGTCAGTGAAGAATGTTTTAAATAGTTAAAACAACTCCAGCTTTAGTTTTATCTTTCATAAAAAACACAACAAAAAGTACCGATAAGAGTACCGTTAAAGTACCGGACCGATAAGAGGTATCGATGAAAGTAGTAATACCGTTAAAACCTTAACGATACCCATCCCTAGTTACAACTCATGTGCCCGGCACTGAGGCAACCAAAGCAAAGCTCTTTCTCTTTTAGAAAGTCCATCTTCTTTCGATGCTATTTCCCTTGAAATTGCATACAGTTCTCCAGTAAATGATGTTTAGAACAATACACACATGATGGTATAATTTTAGCAGTTGTGGGTAGCAATTCTGTCCTTATATGTCTGAAGGTTTCCTCAGACTCCACAGATGCAACAGTAGTGGCAAAGATGTTTCCTTTAACTCTGCGTAACTTCAGATGATTAACACGCATTACATTTACCAGAAAGTCCCTGATTTCACCAAACACAGGATCCATTAGAATGCCAGTCTGTCTTTCAGCAAATTCAACAAGTTTTTTAAATGAAGGTCTACATTTAATGTAGACCTTCATTTAATGCTATGTGCTACAGTTTAATGTAGACCTTCATTTAGTGTATTTAATGTAGACCTTCCATAATGCTATGTGCTACAGTTTAATGTAGACCTTCATTTAATGTATTTAATGTAGACCTTCCATAATGCTATGTGCTACAGTTTTCCCCCGCTCTCTAAGCTTGAAAGGCAACTTCGATATAATGGCTCTCAAATTGCTTGGCATATCCAACTCCAACCCATATTTGAAATACTAACGTCTGGATTAACATCATAAAACTTGTCATTCATGACCTTATTTGTAGCAATATCAACAATTGGGATGCATCGATCCGATACTCTGGCTCGGAATTGGGGCCGATACGGGTCTTTTTCGCTGGATCGGGTATCGGACTGACGGGTTCCATTCAATTCGATCCGTTGCAATACCCTTGGATGTTACTCTCAAGCTTCAAAAAGGACTAATTATCAGGAAATTACCATGAGAGTTGTCATGCACTGTATTCGATGTCATGTATCTCGATTGCTTTATGCAAGGAATTAACCAATATAGCAAAATTAAAAAACTCTGACCTCCGCTGGTGCGGTCATCCGTCAATCTCAAACCAGCATGCGTTTGTCCAGGACCAGTTAGGACGTTCCTCGTTCCAAAGTTTTCAATATTCTTCATAATCACTAGATAATAGACTGTGGTTTTGTTTAAAATGCATTTTGCCAGAGACGGTACTCGCAGAGTGTAATGTTATTAGCTTCAAGCACTGGGGTCTATGTTATGCGTCATTCATACACAATAACTCTTTTTTGTTTAACTTTAGGATGGATGCAATGTACTATGATTTAAATACATAACATATCTCTTCTCTTTGTGTTATAACTGTTTTGAACTATGCGGGATGCTCGTGAGTGAAGCGGGTGTATTTAGCGCGTCATTATGCGTCCAATGCGCATGACTTTAAATAATGTAGAAGCGACTGTATTGAGCGCATCATTTTATGTCCAGGATGTGCATTAGGGAATTTAAAGACTTTTATACTGTGATAATTTTGTATAATAAACAGAGATATATTTGTTTAACATTTTGTAAGTATCTGTGCTTTATGAGATCACATTTTTATTTTGTATGTTTTTTTTAAGTTTAATACAGCACTTAATTACATTTGAAAAAACGAATCAAGTGCTGGGTATGTAATATGCAACGACTGTGAGGCACTGTATGTATATGAAAGCCATAAGACTGGTACCTCTTATATGGTCCATCATGTGTGTACTAAATCGAAAGATTAGATTTAAGCATTTACAGACAAAACAGTGCTAGAATATTTACTGAGTAATTAAAGTGACGATCGCGGGTCCGGGTCGGGTGCGGATATCTATTTCAGAGAAAATTATACGTGCGGGCGGGTGGATAATTTATTCGAAGCAGCGGATACGGGTGACATTTTAGTTTATCCGCGCATCTCTAGCACTGTGCTCACAAAGTTAAACGGCCCTTCAAATAAATAGCTATATTACGCGTACCTCTTCCATTTGGGCGCCATTTTCAAACAAAAGCTCCCATTCCGATGCTTGTAAAGCAGCTCCGATGTCCTTTCTCGCGCAGACAGATGGTACGTGACCCAAAAGAAAAGACGTACAGGTATAATCCAGAACTCCGCGCTGTCATTTCTCGTGTTGCCGCTAGTCTCCAATGCAAGCAAAACAAAGTCGATGCCTTTCCTCCAATAATCCACTCAATCTCGTTCAATGAGGGATGAATATTCAACGTAGATGAGCTAAACACAGTTCCTTTAGGTTGAGCCAACAGTTTTTGACTAAATATAAAGCCGCTAAGTCTTGCTTGAGGCAGCTGAGGGATACTGGACGCTTGACTTGCTTTTAATTATAATGTCCACACAAGATGTTAGAATGCTCATTGTTTTAGATTTATTTTACAGTTACTGATCTCCATTTGTGTGGCACAAAAGCCTAGCATAGCGGTCAAATACTGTGTTCACATTCCCCCAAGCAACATCTATTATCTGACGGAAGGTTCCCAACTATATTGTGCTCTCAATTAGGCTAGGATGACCCCTACTGGACACACCATAAACAAACAATAGCTCTTACAGTAAGTTTTAGTTATCTAGTCTTTTTGTGTTTTGCCACTTGTGGGAAGTATTTTGTTTCAAGTTTTGTATATTAGTTATGTTCACTGTTTTGCTCCCCATCGTGGGTTTTTGTGATTTAGTAAAGATTTAGGTTTTTCATTAATTGCTGCCTGCAATTGGGTTCTTCCATGAACAACTATTTGTTACTTGGCTAAACTTAAATGCGACAAAATCATATGATCCATTAATACAATTTTGTATTTAATACAATTAATATAGAAACAAATGTTAATATAAATCAATATTAATACAGCTTAAATATAATAGAAATTGTTATTTGAATAGCCACCAGTCAGACTAATAAACAAACACAGACTCAAAGTTCATTTCAAGCCAGGCGATTGTGTCCAATGTTACCAACTTCTTTCAAAGTAGCTACAGCTAGATGTTAAATGTTGCTAGATGTCAACTAGGTGAATTCAATGATCTATATAAGTATCTATATAAGATCTCAAAACTCTGGACTTTGGATAATACCTAGAATAACTAAATCTACCAAAAGTTCTACCAAAGGGACTAGAGTTTACTCATGCGTAGCACCTAAACTCTGGAATAGCCTTCCTGATGCTATTCGAGGGTCAGACACATTCTCCCAATTTAAATCTAGATTAAAATAAAATCTTTTCAGCCAAGCTTTCACTTAATGCATGGTTAGTGAACAGCAGCTGAACGTCATTTCCCCATCCCAAACTCGAAATTACGCCTGCTACAGCTAAAAAATCCCGCTGCCTGACTGACCATCCCAGCTCCATCTGAGGCAATGAAGTACAAATTGAACTGGGTAAAGAGAAAATCTTGCTTACCCAACTGTAGCAGAAGAAAGTGCAGATGGAGATAAATCTCCTAAAGGTAGAGATGGAAAGAGCTGGTATCTGTCCTGTAAAGGATTTTTGACTACTGGATAGTATTGTTTTTGTTTTGTTATTTAACATTATAAAAAAAATAAGGAATGTGTGGTGAGGAAGGCGTGACGAGACCCGTGAGGCGGGGCCGGTGGCGTGAATGATATTTGGAATCAGCTGTGCGCACACCAGTCCCGCATATCTCACGGAGGAAATCGGGAGCATCAGAGGACAAGCGACGGGACTGCTGAGGAGAGACGACCGGGCCCGGACATGTGTTAAGTTTATATTTATTTTCTTCTGGTCGGCAGTCGACCATGAGGTGGCTGCCGGTCTTTTACTTCCTCGTTATTGTTTGTTCATTTTTAATCAAAGTGGTTTGTTAAAAGGATTCTGCTGGGACGGAGAGCTCGCTGCCGTGCTCCTGGGCCGAGGTGGGAGGATTTCTGCTACCAACAGCCAAAAATGTGAGGAGCAGGAAATGGCCGACTGACTCTCTGCCACTGCCCTCACACGGAGGAGTCATCGCCAACCGCCAGGAGGCGGAGGAGGATCGGGCCGTCCATCAGACGTACAACACAACCGCATAGCACCGTGAGGAATGCCTCTCGGCTGGGCGGAGGTCCGAGCGACAGTGTGACTAATGGATAATTACTAGTCAAAAAACCCAAACTCGACCCTAGAGAACTAGGGAATTACAGGCCTATATGGAATTTACCTTTCATATCTAAAGTTCTGGAAAAAGTAGTTTCAACTCAATCATGCTCCTTCCTCCAAAGGAATGACATTAATGAACATACATACATACATATAACCCCTGCTCATGGAGCTCTCTTGGATTGAGGACGCCCACAATTCCCTCCCTGTCTCCACATCAGGTGTGTCCTACTTTTAATGTTCTGTTCCAAAGCAGCGGCCAATCGCCACCGGTCCTCTCCTCCAGTCTATGTGTGTGTTGAGAGGGTATGGCTCTCTACCAAGGACCTGCCTCTCAGGGTGCCTTATCTTAAACTGGCTCTAAGGTTAATTGGGCCACACCGCATCACCAAGGTGATTGATCCGGTTGCCGTCCGGATTAAGCTTCATCCAAGTCTTGGTGACACTTGGTTGACACTATTCTATCTGTCTCAATGGTTAAACCAGCCATCACATCTCGTCTCAACCCTGCTAGCTCACCCTGCGTTTGGTGTCTGCATCACTCTCCCCACCCCCCTGTCTCCCACTCATGCTTTTCCGTCACAGGTTTCTCATCACCGTTTCACTCTCACACACCTGTAGCCTTTTCACCGGTTATTAGCACACCTATTATTTTATTACTCGCTTGTAGTCCATTCCCTCTCGTTCTCTTGTGTTACGTCAGACCATTGCATGTTATGGCCAATTTTGACTGCCACAGTATAGTGAGTCTAGTACTGTTTCCTTGGCCATAGCCATAGCCATTTCTATAGTCACAGTCTTCCTAGCCTTAGTCTAGTTTCTTCCGCGGCCATATACTTTAGAACCTTAGCCTTTCTTTGCCAGTTCTCTCATGTGCCCAGCAGTTCCTGTTGGCGTCCCAGAACTCCCATTAGTAGAGACCCAGGCGTTTCTCTCCCAGTGGGTCCATTTCTCTCAGTACAAGTCATCAACCGATAAAATCATCTCCCGGCTGTTTGTACTCCCCCCGTAGGTCAATATCTCCCTGAGTGTTTGTTTGTTTTTGTGTGGACATTTAATAAACCCACGTCACTCCCTCATTTGAGTCTCCGACTCATTGTGTGTCATGACACAATAGATCCTTGGGGAACAATAATGTACCCAAAAAGGTACAAAATTATATTCTGTTTTGAATAAGCTGTAAAGGTACAAAAAAGAACCTTTAGGGTTCCATCACAGTCACAGAAAAGGTTTAGTTGTAAAGCTTTTTGTTCTGACAGTGTGCATTTCATTCCAAATGTCTGTGATATTGGTACAGTGGTCCCATACTCAAGTTCATTTATATAGTGCTTTTCACAATGTGTATTGTTCTCTTGGACAAATCTTTGAGTGTTTTGTATTGTTTCTATATTTTCTGAATGAATTATGTAATTAAAATACAAAAATTAGCTGACTAATAAATTGTTATGTCTGAATTTATTTTATAATATTATTATAAGTCCATGTTACCCCAAATGTACTGTATGTTCAGGTTAACCTGACTAAATCTCGGATTGTGATTCTTTCCCGGCTCCAATTCCCCTATCTCTTACCTAACTTCCTGTCTCTCTCCACTGTCTAATCAAATGGCTTATGTGCTATGATTCTGCCTCTTCTAGTCAGTTAATTCTTGGTTTGGAGGCAGAAGCAGAACGGAACTCCCTGTTTCATGTGGAGAGAGGCTTTTTGGCGCTGTCGGCTTGCCATACTCTCTCTGGTCCTCGTCTCTTCCCGCCCTTTCGTCTCGTTATTGATTGTTAATTAGTTCATGTTTAGCACCTATCTTGTCTTGATCTGCACCCCTTTATATTGTCCACGTGTTCCAGTGTCTTGTGTTCGGTCATTGTGTTTTATTGTCTCTGGGCCTTGTGCCATGTAAATTTGGACTACATGTTTCCTATGCCTGTGCTCCTGTCAATGTTATCCAGTCTCGTCTAGTAAGTCTTTAGTCTAGTTAATGTCAAGTGTTCGTTCAGTCTAGTGTTCAGTCAGTCATCGTACAGTGCTTTCTATAATTTCTTGTTCCTGTTTTTACCCCATCGTGGGTCCTTGTTTTGTGTTTATTGTTAAAAATAAAGCCTTTTTGTTCCCCCTGTACAACCGCTGCCTGCACTAGGGTTCTTCCTTGCAAATCCTTAACAATATGATTGGTTGGAGTTTGCTAACACAGTCTGTCTGTTTCGATATGTTCATACTGTAACTAATATCTGTGGCTATATGTCGTTTCCGGTTCCTGATTGCATCGCTGCCAGCGGCTAGTTTGTATCCTCTGACACTTGCTTCACCTCACATTTATTCCTGGTCTTAATATTAGTGTATTTTACTATCGTTACCTATCACTGTCGTTGCCGAATTAGTTATAACTTTATTTTCTAAACCTATATTAATTGAATCGTAACGCCGCTAGCATATTAGCGTGTTAGCTTGCCTTCTGTTTACACTGTGGAATATCATCTCCCCCTGTTTGTCCTGTGTGCTAACTGTTTCTCTTTTTAAGTGTATATACTAAGACTCATCAAGCAACCTTGGTAAGTTAGGATTGCACTTCATACCCGGTGAGTCATGGCTTCTATTCCTATTGTTGTTACTTGAACCTCATGTCATATGTTTAGCTTAGCCTTCTCTGTCAGCGGCGAGGGTTTTACATGTGATAAATGTTGGGAAGTAGTTAGGCTGACGGAGAAGATTTTAGAATTAGAGTCTCGCATCCAATCCTTATTTGAGGAGTGTTATTATGATATTAGTAAGAGTGTTAGGACCGTAGAAAACATTTTGGATGCGAGCAATGTTAGCGCACACAGCTCGGTTCCGGTTGAAAATCCCCTGCAGCTGGGCAACTTTGTGACGGTGAGACGGCATAGTCGCAGGACAAAACATCACTCAACCGTTCCGATTAAAGTCTCGAACAGGTTTGCCCCGCTCAGTGACGCACCGACTGAGAAACCTGCTGAAAGTGCCCTAGTGATCGGTGATTCTATTGTCCGGAACGTTAACATAGAGGCACCAGCCACCATAGTCAAATGTTTACCGGGAGCCAGAGCGCCTGACATCAAGTCAAATTTAAATGTGCTGGCTAAGACTAATCGTAAATTCAGTAAGATTGTTATTCACGTCGGCACAAATGATGTTAGACTCCGTCAATCGGAGATCACTAAAGATAATATTAAAGAGGTGTGCGAGCTCGCAAAAACGATGTCAGACACTGTAATATTCTCTGGCCCCCTCACTGCTTACCGTGGTGATGAGATTTATAGCAGATTATCATCACTAAATGGCTGGTTGTCTGAGTGGTGCCTGCAGAATAATATAGATTTTATAAATAACTGGAAGAGTTTTGAGGGCAGACCTGACCTGTTGAAACGAGATGGTCTCCATCCCTCCTGGGATGGGGTTTCCCTCCTCTCTAGAAATTTGGCACACAGTCTTAATAATGCTAAAGTCTGACTACATAGGGCCCAGGTCAGGAAGGAGACTGAATGGCTTAACCAACTGTCTGCTCGCCGTCTCGCGTTACAGAATACACAAAATATGCAACATGTAATAATCCCTTCTTACAAACAACATAAAATAGAGACTGTGTCTGTCCCCCGGATTAGCAAACATAAGATATTGCGTAAACCTCTTGAAAGTAATTTAATAAACGTTAAACAAGTTAAACATGAACAAAATACAGATAATCAACTGTTACGACTCGGATTGCTTAATATTAGATCTCTCTCAAATAAAGCACTTTTTGTTAACGATATGATAACCGATCATAAAATAGACATGCTTTGTTTGACAGAAACATGGCTAAAGCCAGATGATTATATTACTCTAAATGAATCCGTTCCTCAAGACTATTACTATAAACACGAGCCTCGCCTAAAAGGTAGAGGGGGAGGTGTTGCTGCACTTTACAATAATTATTTTAGCATCTCTCAGAAGTCTAAATTTAAATACAATTCTTTTGAAGTCATGGTACTTCACGTATCGACACCTAATACTAAGGACAAAACATTTTTAAATTTTATTCTAGCTATTGTATATAGGCCTCCAGGGCACCACACAGATTTTATTAAAGATTTTGGTGGGTTCTTATCAGAACTAGTACTGGCCGCAGATAGAGTCCTTGTCGTCGGTGACTTTAATATCCATGTAGACAATGATACAGATGCCTTGGGCATGGCTTTCAAAGACACTCTTAACTCCATGGGCGTTAGTCAACATGTGTCAGGACCCACTCACCTTCGTAATCATACTTTAGATTTAATACTTTCTTATGGTATAAATGTGGACGATGTTAAAATCGTTCAGCAGAGTGAAGACATTTCGGATCATTGTCTGATATTATGTTTGCTTCAATGGCCTACGGCTGCAAATCAAACTCCTTGCTACAAATATGGTAGAACGATTACTTCAACTACCAAAGATGCGTTTCTCGATAATCTGCCTGAATTGTCTAAAATATCTAGCATGTGTAAAAATGTTGACGATTTTGACACTTCTATTGAAAATTTTAACTCTACCTTCTCGGAAATATTAGACATAGTTGCTCCTCTGCGTTTAAAGAATATTAAAAATAGCAGCCCAACACCGTGGTATAATGAACACACTCAGACTCTAAAGAAAGCGTCCCGGAAAATGGAGCGCAACTTTAAGAAAACTAATTTAGAGGTATTTCGTATAGCATGGAAGGATAGTACTCGAAAATACAGGAATGCCATAAAAACGTCTAGATCCGCCTACTTTTCATCACTAATAGAGGAAAACCATCACAACCCTAGGTTTTTATTTAACACCGTGGCTAAATTAACAAAAGATAAGTCGTCAGCGACGTCAGATTCTGATTATCAGCATAACAGTGATGAATTTATGAACTACTTCACTAGTAAAATCCAAGATATAAGAGAAAAAATTATAACAATGCAACCTGTAGTGAAACCCGCTGAACAAACTAACTACAGTACCCCTAAGGAGAAATTGCAATTATTTTCTACAGTAGATCACGATGAACTGTCTAAAATCATTAGATCATCTAAATCAACAACATGCATGCTAGACCCTATACCTACAAAACTACTGAAAGAAATGCTCCCAGAAATTATAGATCCTCTTCTTAGTATTATTAACTCATCTCTGACATTAGGACATGTGCCTAAAGCATTTAAGGTGGCTGTTATAAGGCCTCTTTTAAAAAAAAAAAACTCGACCCTAAAGAACTAGGGAATTACAGGCCTATATCGAATTTACCATTTATATCTAAAGTTCTGGAAAAAGTAGTTTCAACTCAATTATGCTCCTTCCTCCAAAGGAATGACATTAATGATGAATTCCAGTCTGGATTTCGAGCATGTCACAGTACAGAGACTGCTTTGATCAGAGTTACAAATGATCTGCTTTTAGCGTCTGACCGTGGCTGTATTTCGTTATTGGTGCTGCTAGACCTCAGTGCTGCATTTGACACCATTGACCACAGCATACTTTTACATAGACTCGAAAATTACGTCGGCATTAACGGAATAGCATTGAAATGGATTAAGTCTTATTTATCTGACCGTTTTCAATTTGTAGCAATAAACAATGAGGTGTCCCGCAAATCACAAGTCCAGTACGGTGTACCACAGGGCTCAGTTTTGGGACCCTCTGCTCTTCGCATTATACATGCTACCTCTAGGTGATATAATAAAGCGACACGGAATTAGCTTTCACTGTTATGCTGATGATACTCAACTTTATATTTCCTCGAAGCCTCATGAAACCAAGCAGTTTCATCGAATAAAGGATTGCATAGTTGACTTAAAAATGTGGATGAGTAACAATTTTTTACTACTAAACTCGGACAAAACAGAAGTGTTACTTACTGGACCGAAAACCGCTATACGTAACAACCAAGAATACCGCTTAACGATTGATGGATGCTCCATAAAATCCTCGTCATCAGCTAAGAATCTTGGCGTTGTATTCGATAGTACTCTGTCATTTGAAAGCCATGTCGCCAACACCTGTAAAATTGTATTTTTCCATCTTAAGAATATATCTAAACTACGTCATATGCTGTCACTGTCAGATGCAGAGAAATTAATTCATGCATTCATGACATCAAGACTAGATTATTGTAATGCACTTCTAGGTGGATGCCCTGCAGGCCTATTACAAAAACTGCAACTTGTTCAAAACGCGGCAGCTCGAGTTCTTACACGTACAAAAAAGTATGAGCATATAACCCCGGTTCTGTCAACCTTGCACTGGTTACCTATAAAGCATCGCATTAACTTTAAGATCTTGCTTATTACCTATAAAGCCCTACATGGTCTAGCGCCGCAGTATTTGAATGAACTTCTATTGTATTACAGACCTCAATGTACATTACGCTCTCAGGCGTCCTGTCAGTTGGTAATACCTAGAATTTCAAAATCAAGTGCAGGTGGTAGATCCTTTTCGTATCTAGCGCCTAAACTTTGGAATATTCTTCACTGCACGGTCCGGGAGGCAGACACACTCTGTCAGTTTAAATCTAGACTAAAGACTCATCTTTTTAATCTTGCATACAATACTCCTCCATAATATTAATCCTCAGAGGATTTAGGCTGCATTATTTAGATCAACCGGAACCAGAAACACATCCAATAACAAATGATGTACTTGTTGCATCAAAGAGTGCAGAACAGTACTCTACTCTCAGCCAGTCTTGTCTCTTTGTTCCAAGGTTACCGCAGGATGCAGTTCATGCCCAGACCCGATGGCAGAGCTGAGAATGGGAAGCGGTGACCTGACAAGAGCTAAGAGGATAGAGCTGGATAAAGGACGCCACAACTTTGATTTTCCTACAACATTTCAAATGTTATTAGATTGTGAATGATAATCTTAAATCTATCATTTACCTTATTAAGTTTATTTTTTATTTTTATTTAGCCTTGTTGTGCAAGCACTGTTGAGCTTGTGCAGAGGCAGCAGCTTTTGCCAGAGGGGGACTGGAATCCCCTGGTTGGGCCTGGGTTCTCCTGAGGTTTTTTTTCTCGATGGGAGTTTTGGGTTCCTCACCACCGTTTGCATATTGTTTTGCACTATCTGCCTGGCCGGGGGGGCTGCTTTAGAATTCAGAAATTAGACATAATTAATATTGCATATAAGAATTTATAGTCCGTTTAATATTTGACCTGTGGTTCTTTCTCCTTTATCGCCAATGTGTGCTTTCACTGTGTGTGTGTGCGTCTATGTCAATGTGTGTGTGTGTATGTATGTTTGCATATTGTGTGTGTGGAGCATTTGTATGTCTGTCTTTGTTGTTTTCACCTTTGTCTTGTTTTTACAGGTATATGCCTTTAGTTTTTTTACTTGTATTCAATGTGTCTCATGTACAGCTGCTTTGTAACAATGAAAATTGTAAAAAGCGCTATATAAATAAAGTTGAGTTGAGTTGAGTTGAGTTGAGTAACCTATTCAGTTGCAGCTACTTCAAGAGCCTCATATCCTCATGTGGTTTGTGCCACTGCTGAAACTAGAATTTCAGAAGAAACAGGAAACAGTGGTTGCTGTTGAACAGGTAACAAAAACTTGTGAGAAGAAGCAAGACGTAACAAATAAGCTACATTTCTGGATACAAATAAATAATATACTATTGCAGCATGTGTGAACTCGGTCCCCACCCCCAAAAAACACACCAGATGTTTGGCTAGTCTTGTCCCTACCATTTGCTTGGTGGCCTATTTTAAGTCTCTAATAGCCGGGTTGGAGGTTCCTGCCATTACAATGTCAAGGGGATAAAACTCGGATTCTTTTGTTATTATTTAGCCAAAGAAACATTAAGCTGTATTTCTTAGCACAGTGATGAATAGTGGGGGGCCGCAGCTGAACAAAAAGAAGAGATTACAGCATGACATACAATAGGTCAACGCTGAGAGACCGTTAATGGCTGGTGTGAGATGTTAAGTTATGGACACACAACAGCGTTGTCAAAATGATCTGCACTTACACAGATCTGCGTAAAAATCATGCATGTCAGGCCATTGAATGGCGAGGTCACTTTGTAATTTGAAATTCATTACGTACCTGCACAAGTCATTTTAGAGAAAAAAGCAAGTTACTAAACTTTGAATGAGTTCACTTCCAAAGTGATCATCCCTATGCCCTATTCCCTTCAAAGAGTAAAGCTCTTGATGTGTTAACTCGAGAGCAGTGCTTCACAACTGGTTTGGCCATGCTTCCCACATTTTCCCATGTTCATCAAGCCACAAACAATTTTTTTTGGATATGTGACCTCATGTGCAGTTTGGTTCAAAAACCGGTGACTAATACTAAAATGTAGGGGTGTTAAGGTACGTGTATTCGTACCGAACCGTCACAGGCAACATTCCAAACATATTCATCATTCCTTTGCCCTACTCATTCGAAGGACAGAGCCTTTGGAGTTTAGACTTTGGAGTGAACAGGCATTTGCATGGCGTTATGTAGACATTTAGAATGCACTTGGCAAAGGAAGCCACATAATTTTCTCATTATCCTCAGCTGACTTGTTCCTGTGAAAATGAAGCATTTTGTCCTTCAGCAGATGTCGCTGTTTTAATGGCATAAAACTTAAGCATAAAACTTAACTGTTTGCAAATAAACAATACATTTTATATGTTGAAAAGTTTTATATATAAGTGTTATATATAATAGAATATTTTAAAAACGTATATATATAAAATGTATGTTTATTTGCAAACAGTTAGGTTTTATGCTTAAGTTATACCTAAAATTAGAACTGTTTTGCGTAATATTAGAACTGTCTTGTGACCCACCCATTGAGAAACGCTTCCCTTCGAGGGGAAAACGAAATATCTTTCAATCTGTCTATTTAATATTCACTTAGCAAAAGGAGCAATTAAAACAACAACAATTTCTCTTTATTTGGAGTCACGATTTGTAGGTGACCCCTTCCCTAAGGACCCTTCTGAGTGCGTAATATCCCCTTTGGAACGCTCCATTTTATTAAAGAATATGAATATTTTTTGTAAAAAATCAAGAAACATCGTTATTTTATAACCCCTTTATACAGCATTTAATTAGGATATGGGCTAAAAACTCCCAAACTTTCATATTCCAGTTTTGATTTCATTAGGACTTCTTTACAAGAACAATCTTATCAAGAAACATTTTGTGCAAAGCGGACGGATCAATCCATAACAACATTTAATACACATAAATAGAAAAGTTGACAGGTCAATCCATAACTACATTTAATACACATAAATAGCAAAAACAAACAAGAAAGAAGGGCATTAAAAATTCACATTAAATTACCCCCAATACTTAATGAAAATATTATCAGTTGTATCTACAGTCTGACAAAGTATTTGTGCAGCACGGTGCCTACTGTATATTCAGTCTGAAGTGGCATACAAATGTGATAACATACAGATGTAACATACACATGCATTACCACTATTACCATAAGATAGAAATTAATCATTCAGCCATCAAACATTGGGTTGAAAAAATTCCCAAAAGAGCTGTGATCATTGTCATCCAAAAGTCGTCCATAAGATGACCGTCTGCAACACACAAGCATATCATAAGACTACCAACAATTTATTCTTAAATATGAACCTATCTATCCGATTTCAAATTATGATCAATACAGTGTTTTTAAAAATTGGCTCTTTGGTATCTGCATTTGGTATTCCCTAATATTGAATAGAAAATGTTCTTGTTTTATAATATTTACAATTAAGTTTTAGGGCAGACAAACAGAGGACAACATACTGATTTAATACTTGACTCACCGCATTTTGAAGTAATATGCTCCGCCAAGTAAAATGATTACGATGGCGATGAAGCCAATTACAACGGCAGCTACACTTCCTATAGATAAATGAAGAATAAATAAAGAAACCATTTCATTTGATGAATCATACCTGACATGCACTGTTGCTTGTTTCTATTTTTTCATTGTGGCCCCATATAGATTTTTGAAGACACTTTTATTGCCTAGATAAAATATTAAACCATGTGATCATTATTTAAAAGATTGCACAAACAAGTAGAAAGCAACGTCAAATTATAATGTCAAAGAGACGGTACAAGTTATAGTGTTAAAAATCAAAACTGGCCTGGCAATTGGTTAAAGATATTGCAACAATGGCAAGAGTTTAGAGAAAAGAGTTTAGAAAAAAATTCTAGCATGATGTGGTTGCTGATGCTAATTCATCTTGTAATCTATGGCATTCATAAACAAGTGTGACCAACTACTCTCAATGTATACTTTTCAAGAAATGGCCATTTAATCTTTATGTATATTAATTCTGAATGAATAACCGATTGCCATTAAAAATGATAAGATTTAGTCTTCGAAAGTGACGTCATCAAAACAAGGAGCAAGGTACAAACATAACCTTGTTGCTTATTAAAAACTTGAGCAACATTTTAACCTTTAAAGGTGAGTTAATTTGTTAATAGTTCAAACAGTTACTGTATTAAATATTAACTTTGATTTTTCTTTTTTGCATGTCTGTGACCTTGTTTAATATTTAACATTCCAGAATATGTTTTAATATGTATCTTAAAAGATAATTAAAAGTCATTGTATGATTTTCATTCTATCATCCACACCTTATATTTAGTTGTAAAATCTTTTTAGTTTAGGAATCATTGTAAAGCTATGTTTTTGGACATTAACAAACTGAAAATAAAAAATCAAAAGTAAACCTCAAAACACTCCCTTGCCCTGGGGGTTAAAGTCAGAAAGTCAAATTAGACATATATTTCAACAACATACACACATACCTGAGCTTAGAGCATCTGGTTCCTTTTTATGTTGGCCAACAGTGGTTTTCTGTTGGCTTATTGGAAATGTTTTTTTGGTTGTTGATGGTTGCTCAGATGATGACACAAGCACTTTAGAAGTAGAGGGTATCCGTATTGTTGTGTGTTCTGTATGTGTTGTAATTTTGCCACTAGTTGTCACTGCTTTTGTGTTTTCAGTCTTTAATGTCTGAGTTTCAGTAACAATACTGGATGGGGTTGTATTCAATAAATCAGCCACATTGGGCTTGCTGGTGATCCTAACTGCGGTGGAGGTTGAATGAACACTAGAGGTTGTATTGGATGTTATGTTAGATTCTGCTGAGGTCTCCACAAACGTTGTTGTTTGATTCGAAAATCCCATCAAGGTAACTGATTCAGTAGTTTGTCCCGCTTCTAATGTGTTGAAATGTTTTGATGCAGGTGATGCTGTGGTTGCAATTACTCCTGGGGTTACTTTTGCCACAGTTGGTGCCATGGATGTAGTCATTGTTGAGCCAGTAATGACCAAACCTTTGTGTCAAAAACGAACATAGACACATCAACAAACAAGAAAAGGGAATTTAATTGTGCAAAAGTGCAATGTTTGTATTACAACAATTGGACTTATATAAGTGTGCATGTCAACAAATAAACACCACAATAGAAATGAAAAGGAGAAAATGCTGGAAATAAAACAACTCCTTTTTTGAGAGTCCTAATGTTCAGTAGTTTAATTGAATATTTGATATCAGTTGTATTTACTGTAACTTCTTTAAAAAACGATCACGTTTATACACATGCTGCATTTTGCATGAGTATTTAAAAGGGATTTTCAATTAATTGGTGACGTTGTAGATATATTGTCAATTTCGCTTATTTAAGTAACAAATAAATCATATACAATGCCATGGGCTAAATGAGCCTGTTGATAAATATAAAATAAGCAAAACGTACATAAAGCCCTATACGTTAATGTCCTGACATCAATGCATTATAAGTAAAGCATGACGTTAAAAGTTAACTCAAGTATTCATTTATCAAGACATTTTAAACGTACCCGATAATATCAGTATTGCTGAAGAGAGCATGTTCGTTTCCTTCCTCTTTCTGTTTAACCGTCCCTCTCTGTCTCTCGTCACGTATGCGAGTGATAAGGAAATATAGACGCAGTACAGGGCGCAGTTTTGTGAGTTGTGTACGCCTCTGCTTCACTGTGACCTTTAACGTTATGATAAGCTACATACAGATAAACATGTAGCAATGTGACATGTTTTAATACATTTGTTTTAATAACGTGGCATCAAATAAGGTTTATTGTTTTGATAAATGGATATGCATATTACCAATTCTTAAAACACTGGTAGATGATCATTACATTTTATGCCATATACAAATAAATAAAAAAAAAATCGAATTGCCTAACTCGAGATCAATCCAACCAGTCGCCCACTCCAATAGAACTTAGTTTTAATTTAAGGGTAGTTGTATTATAAACATGTAGCCTAATTAGCACTGAAAATGGAACATCGCTTTTTAAAAAGCGTATCCTTCTTAGCATGATGCAATTTGGCTTGGTTTAACGTTCACGTTTCATTCCAGTTTAGTCTTGGCTTCTGTAAATATAATGTGCCAAGATTGTAGTTTAAATGGTATGTGACCAAATGCACCACTAGATGGCAGAAAATATAAATTAATACACACTATAGCAGTGATAGGCTTATGCTAGTGTTATTTATTTACAGTACCTATATAATTATCTTTGAAGATGCCACATGCTTATAGACTATAGCTGAAATAACTTCTACAAAGGATCACATGTTGAAAACTGAACAAAATGTATTTGGGCAGACACAGCAAGAAAGCATCAATTCACAAAATAATTGTATTTATACAATAGCGCATTAAAACCACACAGGGGAGCCACAGGTCAATCTCATCTGTAAACCTTAAATACAAGGCTTCTACAAAGTTATAACTGTTAGAATAGCTCAGGTGTCCGCATACAACAGCATATATATTTAGAATGGATACAAAAAGTGTAGTGCAATACGTTAAAGTAATTAATGTGCTAATGCGTATTGTACACGCTACAGCAAGTAGACTATCTAAAATCTCCAAACTGCAAGGCTTTCCTTCACGCTACCGAACGTGGCAGCGTTTGAAGAAAACATTAACGACGGCCTCCAAAGTTCGACAACTCGAAGCTCCAAATTACCCTCCCAACTGATCAAGTACACCTAATGACATTTACCAACGTCCCGGCACGGCAGCTTTGTTAGGACTCAGCAGTAGCCTTCCCCTTTCCACAGTGACACAACTTTTATCAGAAACAGGTGTGTACATTCCCACGAGACGTCATTACCCCTCCCTTTTATTTGTGGTGAGCGGCTACACTTACCTTTGTTCGGGTAGTTTCAAAATATACTGTAAATGTGTCTTATGGTGTGACAGCAAACATTTAACTATGTGAATAATATACTAATAATGTAAAATAGGATTAGAGAGATTTGTCTTCATTTTTAGATTGTTTTCACTACATTTTTGCTGTTACACTTAAGGACATTTACGGTTTCTTTTTCAACCGCACACGCGCGAACACACATGATGTCATTGTGTTGTGTCATGCTATTTTACAAGACAAATGCTGAAACTCGTCCGGTTTATCTTCATTCCAAACCAATGACGATCTACCAAACTCTGAAAGGCATTGTAGCTATATGAAACAATGGGTACAGCTCTGTTTAAACGCAGCAAGCATGCAGGCTTCTTTACTGTAGCCTACTGTAGGATATTTTACTTCATTACTTCACAGCATAGTATTTGCCAGCTAAATTTAATTATTTCATTTGACTTATTAACTTTTAGTTGTTCAAACAACTATAGATCTCCACTAATTCGACTTGCTCTTTAGATAAATTAAGTTCATTAAGGGCGTATTCAGGTAACACCTGTAGTTATTTGGAGGCTCAGGATGTCAGACATCCGTTTTTGATTTGTATTCGTGGTGTTCTCTTCTCGTTAAAGTTAGGCTATATTGATGCTTGTATGTGTTGACTCTAAAAATTACAGAAATCCCAAATAATTATGAAATTACAAATTACAAATATGTAGGTTTCTTCATTTTCACTCCACTGAAATGTTTCATGAGTGTGACAATTTTTCTAAAATAATACCGTTTCAGGTTTTAGCCACTTGTACAAATATAATACGTGGCCTCCTTTCTGTGGGCGGGGACCATAGACTGGCAGGAGTTCGATGCTCAGTCTCATTCGGCGCTTCACAGCCCCCTCGGCGTTTGACATAAACGTACCGCGAGAGCGATTAAAAAACATACGAAGCAGTGTGCTCTCGCGTTGCTTTGGCGTCATAACCCGATCGGTCTGCACTGCGCCGCATGACTCACTTTACAGCAGAGTTCCTGTCGAAACTAGGATTAGTTTTGATAACAAGATAGACAGTCATGTGACTTCAATAACAATGGGCGAATTTTTACGAGATCCTCCCTACATGAGTTTCTGTCCTGTTGCCCTTATTACTCTTTTAAAAAGTGTTAGGTAAACAAGAACACAATTTCCAGCACTTAGTTCGGTAGCGCTGCTCACCTGCCATGAGAACACCTGCGATTTTTATTTGCGGGTTGGTGCTCGCACCCTGCGGGTTGATATTAGACCTGACGAGCACCGTGGCACCAAGCTGGCGGACCATCCATAATATCCCAGGAGTTTCCACTGATGAGGTTCTGCAGCAAGGACTCTGGGACATTTGCAAGACATTTACATCATCCCGGGATATTCAGTGCAACCAACAGGACACACAATACTTTAGCAATCAGATCATCAAGATTGCGCAGGGGTTGATGTTGGCATCACTTATTCTCAATGTCATAGCCATTGGCGTGGCATCTCTTGGAGTCAGATGTTGGACCGATACACCAAACTGGACAATCGCTGGGATCGGAGGTATTCTCATCTTCATCTCAGGGGTCCTCGCCATCATTCCAGTGGCGTGGTATACTCACATTATGACCTCGATCAGTTCTCCGTCCACCGACATTCAAGTAGGATATTGTTTGGTGTTGGGCTTCATCGGCGGCATATTGGAAGTGATTGGAGGTTTGGTTATGTCCATCGGTTTATGTCGGAGTTGTAGCGATCAGTACCGCGGGAACAGGACGAGAACAGATGTGCTTAAATCCACGCGGGATCCATCTCCACTCCGTAGGGTACCGGCCCCGAGTGTGAGCAGCGGCGCAAGCAGTGTCCCATATTATAACTCCAAAGATACCAACGTGGACTTTCCTAGGGCGAAAAGACAGCCGGACAGTAGACCTGTGAACACTGCTTACACAACAAGAGCATACGATTCAGATTTGTAAATCGCACGCACATTTTCAAACCGACGGCATTTACATAAAATAATGCTTAAACGATATTCTATCACAAATATTAGGAATGGTTTTAATGGAAAAGTATTGATGGTTTCTTCCATTCTTTACCTCAATTGTAGGTCGCTTTGGATAAAAATGTAAATGTCTCTGTGGGTTTTTTCGAACACCGTTCGATTATACTGAAATATAACGCAAAGCTCGCTACATTTTGTAGTGTTTAAATGACTGGATTTTGTTCATAGTGGTATTCTCATTGGAAACCATTATATTTCGTGCCGACTCTTAAAGGGAGTTACCATTTAACTACGTGAAATTTCAAACTGCACCACAGTTTAACCAAAGTAAGAAAGGCCTAGTATGTTGGCTATCTTATGTGTAAAAGTTGAAATTCATTTTTATGTCGATCCATGGTGACTTGGTTCATGCAAGTTACAAGTTTTACTGGTCAGACGTGATCTCATGTACTTAATGTGATGTCACTGGATGTGTTCAATATTTATATAATGCTAGTTTTATGAAGCCTGTAAGCATCACAGTTGTGTCAGGTTTTCAAAATATCTGCAGGAGAACCAAACACTAGTATGCTTTTACAGCCTAAGTTTAGTATGCTATTGTAAGACCGTCATGAATTGGAATGAAGTACCTCCAATGTCACCTGACATTTTGAAGAACTTTTTGAAGAGTTGTAATCTGTATTGTGTGGTGTGAAAGTAAAATTTCTCAGGAACCTTTTGAGTTTGTGCAGTTATGGATTCTACAAAAAGAAAATACATTTAGCTTAATAAAGTTTATCTTTGAAAAGCATTACATAGCCTATATAAAAGGCAACAAATGTCGCAGTAACACATAATTTGCTCAGTGGGATCAGAGGAGGCATAGAAAAAAGATCGTAGCTAAATCTTTCAAATAAACACTTATTCACATTCTTAAAAGTTGTTAACACATTGATGATGATCTAAAATGCATTAATATATATATGTATTTTATTTTGCGTGATAACAGGCGACATCACTTTGCATAGGCAGTGTCAAATCACGCAATGTCCAATTGCTTCCGTAAAAAAGTGCTTCCAAAAATAGGACGACGGGATGAAAAATTGGAATCGAAAGTATCGATCTGTCATAACCGAAACCAATATAAGCTGTCACTATCACTCTTAGCAAGCTTGCCATTTAGACTTTAGCCAGCATGACTGTAACCGCGAGTCTGTTGATTTTTACAAAGTAGTGAAAACAAAGACTTAATCATCACAACAAGCGAAGAGAAAATCTCCCGTTTGAAAAAAAAACAATTGAATCCCAATTATTCCGGACCTTTTAGCGCGCGTGTCACCTGTATGACAGGACCCGTATGTTTATGGAAGTAATGAACGAAGAGTTAATCTACAAATGTGAGTAGAAATGTTTGATCGAATGGGCCTCCATTTATACATTTATAAATTATTGTGTTTGTATTTGTCAGTTATTGGATGACACTGTGTGGAAATATAGGCATACAACGTCGTCGTGAATGAATTGGACATTTATATAGCTTTATTGTTTATTGCTTTACACCCAAAGCGCAATACAATCATATGAGGGGGTCTCTCCTCACTCACCACCAGTGATCTTTTATTCGGATACAGGAGCATATTTAGCAAAAAGGTTTAATTGTGATCAACCTCTGTTTATTTCCACAACCGCCTCTGGTGTTCACAAGAGTATAAAAGACCTCTGTATAAGTTATTTGAGTAAGTGGAAATTTTGTACCTGACTTGCACCCATCAATGTTGTTTATTTTCCTGTATTTTATGAGTATAGATGTGATGGCTAAGCCCTCACCAAGGAGAACTGTGATTTTGGAGTATATTAATTACTGAGTGATAAAATATATACACATAATAAAAAATATTTATAAATGCTGTTGATTGCAACTTCGTGTCCAATTAATTGTCTTTCCTTTTAGGTCACTGTTTTCTGAAAGTTTTAGGTTATACCATTTTACAATCACTTATTTTTCTTTATCAGTTCATTGAAAGTGTCTCAATCAACCTGAATTAACCATATAATAATTCATGAATTGTATAAAATAACAACAGCAAATAGGATATGTGTGTAAATGGAAGATATGAACATGACCTATGATCAATTAAGGCAGTTTATAAAAGAGGCTGAAAACAACATACAAAACGACTGCGTTTGACTCAAAACTTTATAGGTACAACATTGCAATTGTGAAACCTAACTGTGGTCTTTTCTGCACATCCTTTAGTTACACAAACTGGAATTCCATGTCTAGTTGAAAGAGTGGCATGCCGTTAAAACCAGTTTAAAATGAACCAAACATTCAAGACCACACCTCTTCAGATGCTAATCAGACAGACCCACCTCATTCAAGTTTCAGTATGTTTCTTCTTAAGCACCAGACAAACCTCATTCACTTTAGAAGGGGGACAGCAGCTATAGCCACAATCATGAGAACTCCAGGTATCCTGATATTCGGCTTGGTCTTGGCACCCTGTGGATGGATCCTGAACCTGACCAGCACTGTTGCGCCCAACTGGCGCACAATCCACTCTCTTACTGATGAACCTCAAGACTTGGTGGTGGAGCAGGGAATCTGGGACATCTGCAGGACTTTCACAACGTCAAGGGCACAACAGTGTAACCAACGAAGCAAAGACCAAACATATTTTGACCATCAGATTATTTCTGTTGCTCAAGGCATGATGGTCGCATCCTTGATCGTGACCGCAGTCGGTTTGGCTGTGGCAACGCCTGGAGTCAGATGCTGGAGGGACAATCCCAGATGGATAATGGCCTCTCTTGGCGGTCTCCTTATTTCCTGCTCCGGGGTCCTGACTATCATCCCAATTGCATGGTATACCCATGTTTTGACAAGCATCAACTCCATCTCGATCAAAAGAGACCCAGCAAAACCAGATGATATTCGTGTAGGATACTGCATCGTTCTGGGCTACATTGGGGGCATCATGGAGGTCCTTGGGGGATTTGTGATGTTCCTTGGGATACGCTCCTGCTGCGGAGGTCGGAACCGTGGAGAAAAGCCTCAAACCAACACAGGCAGAGCAATATTTAGACCAACACCTATACCAAGGGTCAACATACCAAGAAGCTATGAGTCAAGCAGCGAAGCAAACAGTATACCGTACTCTATAAAGTCAGTGGATGATGACCTGGACTTCCCAAGAGCTAAACCTCGAGACATGGGGACTATTAACAAATCATACACTGGCAGGCCTTATGATGCTGATCTATAAAATTCTACATTTTATGATGAATCACTCGACCACTTTGTGAAGGCTACTTTGGCAAAAACTGTGAAGACCTGATGGCAGTTTGAACACTTTGAAGGAATACACTTGGTACAAAATTTGTTAAGCCAGTCATACTAATGGAAATATGGTGAATGTTGACAGCAGTCATTTACTGAACTAGCCATTTATGTGCCGAAGGTGGAATTTCCCCAAAAAACATGAAGATTCTAAATTTGCCATTTAAAATGACCTTAACATATCTTTCTGTTAAGATGAACACACATTGCTTTATCTGTAAGAAGTTACTTCAATTACTTTATACTGACTAAATTCTGAAAGCAATAAACTGAGCGATATTTCCTTTTGGTGTGTAAATACAACTTTTAACTTACATACTAAAATTAAATACAGCCTGTAAAGTCATAGGGTTTTTAGGAGTGAACTTCTGTGATGTGGTAGAACCAGTAAAACAGGTTGGTTACGGTCTTTCTGGTAGCTATTGGGAGATATTTGAATTGCCAAGTGATCCATTAGTCTTTTGAAGAAAACTCGATAAACAAATTATGTTGCTTTTGCTCTCAAAGTTATATTTTGTACAGTTTATTATTTAAATCAATACATTCCATACATTCATTTTACCTTTATATGATCACAATCAGTCTTTTTTTATTTAAAATGTTTAGTAAATACTGCAAAATGCCTTCAATCAGGATTCGGGAATGATTAAATTAGTCTTTATTCAGATAGAACTTGGACAAAAATTGAAGTTGTTGAATATTCAACTGTAAAAAAAAGTGCAGCATTTCCATAAATGTAAGTTTAAAACCATGATAATGTATGAAATGATTTCAACACGAAGGAAATATAATATTTCAATTGAAAAAAGCAACATTATATTTCCTTCATGTTGAAAAGTGTGAAAACCAAAAAGTCCGTATCTAGAAGACAACTTGAGTCTTTAAAACCGTAACAAAAAGATACTAGGACAACATCTCTCAATTACTGACACTTTAAACAATAACATAGAATAAAACACTGTCCAAATCCTGGTAACACTGCAAATAAACTAGACTACCTTTAAACTGAAATAAAACATGGTTCAATACAGTGTTGTTGTGACACTTAAAAATAGCATGACTGTGTTCAACAACCAGCAACCTGAAATACCTGCCTGTGACTCGAGTCCAAGAAACCCATTAAGTATTTATTCAGACTCACAGACAGGACTAAAGTTAATATAACAGTTGCATACCTGGCATTGCTCTGCAACTAGTCAACATGTTTATGATGACAGACATTCATCTACTCATACAGGTGTGTCAACCAAATTCATCAAGTTTTGAACAAAAACAATGCAAAGGTATTTCATAAAATGTTTTGTATACAATCATTCTCAGTCATGCATTATAGTAACTACTAGAGGTTTTCACTTCAACAGAATAACTTAATACATAGTATGTAAATAACATTAAAGATATAACGTATACACACTTGTGTACAAGTGTTACATGACATGGTGAAAACCTGTATAATTTGTGGTAACAGTGCTGCAAGCTTTGATGGCTCCATCCCAAGTTCTGTTAAGAGTAAAAGAGCAAGAGAAAAAGAAAGGCAGGGAGAGAGCGTGTTATCTTATTGTAACCTTATACTATTTTAACCTTGTCGTATCGAGTTTTTGAAAGTGTGATGTGGGGGGAAAATAGCAAACCTGTTCTATGGCATGTTGCATTGAGACATTTTAAATATGTGCTCCATTTCTTCGGTGGCCCTATTTCTGAACGGATAAGATCAGTTTTAAGACTTAATACATGTACTTTGCAAACACCACAATCACATAGCTGTGTATTGAACAATTATCATGTAATAAGTTGCTATGATACACTCCACTTTTACCATTGCTCATACTTGGGATTTGTTTGACTTGTTGAAGCAATGTGTAACACATTCACCGCACCTTTAGCGACTTGATGGCAATGTCCTGGCTGCTCCATATTTTTATAATGTATTACAGTCACTATGCATAGAACAGTGAAGAATTTTTTGGGGGGTCCTACCTCCGCTTTGTCTTTTGCCGAATGAATGCCAGCAGAAAGATCAGGATGATAAAGGCAATGAGGAATGCCAAGGTGCCAAGGGTGAGCGGTAAGGAGAGAGCCTCATTGATGGTTTCATTACAGGTGTCACCCATGTAGCCCAACTTACACTCACAGACGGGGACCCCATTTACCACCACACATCTACCTTGGATGCACTTATCATCGGCACAAGTGAATAGAGGATAAGACATGCCACCATCGGCCAGAGGGTTGATGGTAGAGACCGACATGTTGAAACTCTGCAGTGCAACAAAGAGAAATGCAGACTTGATTTGTAAGAAGCTCATAAATAACTTCTCCAGATTTACATGGGCATATAAATTGGCATATATAAAAAAAAACTAAGTGGGCATCTTGACATCTTGAATATAATTTTTGCTGATATTTATATATCTATCGTGAAAATATACTGTTAAGCCCAAAATTATTCATACCCTTAATTAATACGACCAAAGAAAGTCTGTGAAAATAAATTTCAATCATTAGAGCTTTTATTTAAGATATTTACAAAAACCTAAACTTTAATTACAAAATAAGAATTTTAAATTGGGGGAACTCACTTTGAAATTACAGTTATCTCTACAACATAATGCTCATAATTAATTAATCATAACCTTTTATTCAATATTTTTGTCAACAGCTCTTTGCCTATAATGCCTGATAAGTTTGGAGAACATACAAGAGTTTAATGACAAATCCTTTATACAGTATTGCTCCAGACCCTTCATTGTCGTTTTGGTAATTTTTTCCTCTTCAGTGCTCTCCACGCATTACTTTCAGGGTTCAGGTCAGGGAACTGTGATGACCATGGGAGAAGTTAGGTCTTAGCTCAGTGACTTGTTTTTATTTTGATGTTTTTATAGATCATTGTCTTTTTGGAAGATCCAAACTTGGTTCATTGTGTGACTTTTAACAGGGACAGTCAGGTTTTGATTTTGTATCCATTTATATTTGCTAGAATGATGCCATTTATCTGAACAAGATGTCTAATTCTCCAGCAGAGAATTAGGTCCAAAACATTAAAAATACAGCCGTGTCAAGGGTTACTTTTTTCCCCTGTGCACACCAATGTAATCTTAAGTGTTTGATGATACAGAAATTGTTGTTTTTTAGATTTATCGGACCATATAACATTTGAAAAGTAACCGACAATAATGGAATTTCAAATGGGATGGGCTCTTTGGTCAGATGAAACTAAAGAATTAGCTTTTTAGCAAACACAAATGGGTTTGGTGCACACAGGAATGAAAAGTACCATATGTGTAAAATAATTTACAATGGTGTATAATGTTAATGTTTTTGGCCTAATTCTCTGCTGGGGATCCTGGACATCTTGCTCAGATAAAGGGCATCATGGACATCAACAGGTAATAAAAATAAAACCTGACCTTCCCTGCTTGATGTCACATAACGGGCCAAGTTTGTATCTTCCAATAGGACAATTATCTAAAATCAAACATCAAAAATCAAAACAAAATAGGTCACTCAGAACAAGACCAAGCTTCAGCAATGGTCATCCCAGTTCCCTGGCCTGAAAGCTATAGAAAATGAGTGTAGTGAACTGAAGAGGAGAAGCACCAACATGGAGCTGGCACTCTGAAGATTCTGAAGCAATACTGTAAAACTCAATTGTATTTGACCTATATACAGATGTTGAATATAAGGGTATTAGAGGAAAACGATTGATTTCAAAAGAGATTCCCCATTTAAAATACTTAGTAAGGAAAAGTTAGATTTTGTTAAAATAAAAGATCACAAGCCTTAATGATGCAGATTTATTTTCAACTTTCTTTGGTCATTTTTGAGTAAAGGGTATATCATTTTGGGCTTAACTGTACATTTTCACAATAGCAATAAAAATTTCAGCAAAAAGCAAAGCAAACCCCTTAATTGCACAGAGACTACAGTCATAAAAATAAAAACAGCTTTACAGGCACTAGAAAAACGTATACTATTAATGTAAGTTAAAACACTTAAAGGTTAAGTCAAGCCAGGACCATTTTTAAACCAAGTCTGTCTGCGCAAATACTTACCCTTCCTAACTCAAAGGTGGAAAACACCCTCACAAATAATGCCAGAAATGACAACAGAATTAAAGACAGTGATTTCAAGAAGGCTGTAAATTCCCCGACACAAGACGAATAGACCTTCAGAGCAGAACTGAGACACACCCATTCAACACAATAGCAGGTGATTGCCAAACAAGAACAAGACTCTTATCTGATCAAGGAAGAGTGAACTTCAGGGTAAATAAGAGCCACATCAAAATATTACCCGTACATTTACAGTTTAAATATCTGCTGTATGCACCGTACCGAACTTTTGACTCGTGGCCACCAGCACTGAATTGACACCCGTACAAAAGTGGCGCAGTTCCCGCATGCGAAGAGATGCTGCATTCAATTCTCCAATCACACTGCGCTCGGTGCGCATGCGCTTCCCACGAATCGTACTATTGGCGTCGCCATGTACACATAAACGAATGTGTCACATTAATGTATCAAAGATAAGATTGATATTAATCGCATAGAATGTTTGTGTAGGTTTGATAGGTGACTAATAATGTTTCTGCTTGCGGGTGCACCAACGTTTAACACCGACGATATTTGATGTAACCGTGGACATAAATGGGTTTACCTACTCTTCAGCTGACACACGCGGGATGTTGGAGGACCTAATTCGAGCAAGTTTGAAAATGTTAGAGAATTTAGGCAACGTAGGCAATGACTTGAGTGTATTCGACCTCATGCGTTGTTGCGCAGACGATCGGTGGCTGACTTGAAGCGTTGCATGTCGGTTAAAAATTAGTTGTGTACCTAAGCGGCGCTTTGCATACCGGTCGGCGGGAGGAGTTGAAAAAGTAGCAGCCAGTCAGAGCGTTCGGAAACCTTCTGCTTGCCGTAGTGACGTTCGCGCTTTGATTCCTGTTCAAAGCGCGAATGAACTGGATTAAATTTGTCCATTAAACAACCGTTTCAATTTAAATTAGCAACCAAATACTTCATACTGCATATGTTATGAGCTGCTTAACACTGTGTGCCTAAAAATCATGGTAAACATAAGCATATATCGTTCAATTGCCTACGTAATTAAATTTACACAAGTATATCAATACTTATATCAATACTTACAACTTTGATTTTCCTACAACATTTCAAATGTTATTAGATTGTTAATGATAATCTTAAATCTATCATTTTTTATTTTTATTTAGCCTTGTTGTGCAAGCACTGTTGAGCTTGTGCAGAGGCAGCAGCTTTTGCCAGAGGGGAACTGGAATCCCCTGGTTGGGCCTGGGTTCTCCTGAGGTTTTTTTCTCGATGGGAGTTTTGGGTTCCTCACCACCGTTTGCATATTGTTTTGCACTATCTACCTGGCCGGGGGGGCTGCTTTAGAATTCAGAGATTAGACATAATTAATATTGCACATAAGAATTTATAGTCCGTTTAATATTTGACCTGTGGTTCTTTCTCCTTTATCGCCAATGTGTGCTTTCACTGTGTGTGTGTGCGTCTATGTCAATGTGTGTGTGTATGTATGTTTGCATATTGTGTGTGTGGAGCATTTGTATGTCTGTCTTTGTTGTTTTCACCTTTTTCTTGTTTTTACAGGTATATGGCTTTAGTTGTTTTACTTGTATTCAATGTGTCTCATGTACAGCTGCTTTGTAACAATGAAAATTGTAAAAAGCGCTTTATAAATAAAGTTGAGTTGAGTTGTATAATAAATGTAAACCTAAGTACGCGTATGTGAAATAGAATTGTATTAATTCACTTTGTTTTTCATTTTATACATTTAATGATTTGCTTGTATTCAAATGTTTGATGTATAGCTGATTCCTAGCAATGAAAATTGAAAAGCGTTCTATAAATAAATTTGGGTTAGATTAAGTAAAATCCTTTAAAATCGAATTACCTAATAATTGTGCACAGCAATATTTGAACATAGTTGTTGGAAACATTTTTTTATTTTTCTTTGAAAAGTAGTCATAGTTATATAATTTAGCATACAAATGTTGTCCAGTTAAGGAGGTCTTTCATATGGAGGGTGCTTAAACAAACATGCAAATAATGTTTCTCATTGCATTCTGTCTACTAAAGCAGATGTTTCTTTTCAAACATTATTTCACAGGAGAGCTAGCTCCTTTTGTTCACATTGGTTCAGGTTTCAGTCTGTTGGGGGAGGGAAACTGTGTACTGAAAGCACTGTAGGAGTGGTTTTGAATAGCCAAACAGAACTTGGTATGTTCAAAGTAGACCCATTTCAAGCTAGAAAATGGGACACGAGATTATAAATGAATGAGGCATTTATGTAGCGCTTTATTTTCTATCGCTCTTATGAGGGTAGGGTGACCGTATTAAAGCTTTCAAAAAAGAGGACAGTCAGTGGGGGCAGGAGGCAGACTGACATCCACAGCGGGTGGAAAGATCAGGATGGCTGTAAATACTTGACATTACATTAGTCATTTGGCAGACGCTTTTATCCAAAGCGACTTACAGTGCACTTATTACAGGGACAATCCCCCTGGAGCAACATGGGGTAAAGTGTCTTGCTCAAGGACACACTGGTGGTGGCTGCTGGGATCGAACCAGCAACCTTTTGATTTACCAGTTCAGTGGTTTAACCCACTAGACCACCATCTCCACAAATGCGTTAACAAATGCGAACAAATGGGTTAACAACCATGAAACTGTAACTGAACTTTAATACATAAAGCAATACATCCTTTCCAATCAACTTTTGGCCTTCAGCAATAGAATACTAACAAACAAATAAAAAAGTTTAGGATTTAAATGACAACTTTTAAAAAAAAAAACACTGTCTTTTCATGGCCATAGGTTAAATTAAAAATCACTTGCCATTAAAAAAAATGGGCATCGTTAACGCTATTCAGATTTTATGTGCCACCCACTGAAATGCAAGGTGCTTCTTTGGCTAAAAAAAAGTAGTTTGACACAACCTGAACCATACAATCCATACCAGAAATTATTTTATGTATAAACTCTTTATTGAAAATTGTATTTACCATCAGAAGACATTAAAAAAATTACAATTTGTAATGGTTTGGAGAAATGTACTGAACGAGGGATAGGCTACACTGCCCTTTTAAGAGCGGAAAATAGTATTTTTTAAATTAATATTTTATTTATTAATAACAATATAAAAAAAAGGATATGCGTCATAAGTGAGAAATATTTTTGATTTAAAAAAATGTATTTGTTTAATGTCGTTTGATGTTAAGTGCCATTTTCTATAAAGAGTTTATAAAAAAATATTTAAGGTATGGAACAAGTTGTGTCAAACTGCTTTTTTTTTAACTAACGTAAATGGTTTCGGCTTCGCATGCGCGGAACAAATTGTGTTTCCGGGACGGATCGGGTAACGACTGACGCTACCCGATAAGTTCCGGAAACACGATTTGTTCCGCGCATGCGCGAAAGTGCGTCCACTTCCGGCCGAAACAATTTACGGCAATTAAACAAAAAAAGGTCGTTTGACACAACTCGTTCCATACCGGAAATGTTTTTATTTTTATAAACTCTTTATTGAAAATTGCACTTAACATCAGAAGACATTAAACAAATTACAATCTGTAATGGTTTGGAGAAATGGGCTGAACGAGGTATAGGCTACACTACCCTTTTAAGAGCGGAAAATAGTCTTTTTTTTTTAAATGTTGATACTTTTTTAGTTTATTTTATGAAAATATAATATAAAAAACTGATATGTGTCATGAGTGAGAAATATCTTTAATTTATAAAATATAAATATGTTTACCCCAACTAAATAATTGTAAAATAAAAAATGTACTTAATAGTTTACAATTGTTAGACACCATTCAGTAAAGTGTGCTTTATTTATAAATTATGCTGTACATATTTTAGCATACTTTAACAAATAAAAAAAAGTTTTAAAAAACAAACTCTGTATTTATGAAACACACAGAATTTCTTGAATTCATTAAATTTATTTATACATTTGTTCCTTCTCTTCTTTAGTCATTCGTTCACTCACTACCTCCCTCCATCCCTGCCTCCCTTATTCACACACTCTATTTATTTTGTTACCTTTGAGTGTATAAATCGTAGACACCCGTTTTACCTTCCAACGCTTTGTAGGGCTGTCAGGAATTTCTATTTTGAGGAGATAATATTTAAGTTGTCAAACCGCCATCACATTTGCTCTTCACTCTTCACCAAACATCTAACTGCAGGACTGTCGTGAGACGTTTTTGCACATGCGTAGTACAAATCGAGCAACACCTGAACGGATCGAGTCGACTGTAGTAAAATCTGGATGAACCGGAAGTGGCGTCAGTTTCGCGCATGCGCGGAACAAATCGTGTTTCCGGGACGGATCGGGTAGCGACAGTGCTGAGGGAATGAGATGCACTTTGTTTACGTACATGCGTGCGTACGTACGTGCTTACCAACGTACATTACCGACCAATGGTGGCTAGCAGGAAGTGGTTGCTTTGCAAAAATTATAAAACGCATGCAATGTATGACGACTTTAGAACGCAAAACCCGAATCCCGGATATTTTAGGAAATTTAAAAATCCCGCCCGGACGCAGTTTATTTGTCGCAAAAAGAGGACATGTCCGGGAAAAAGAGGACGTATGGTCACCCTATATGAGGGGGGCTTTGCTCACAGCACAACCAGTGTGCATGCATACACTTCAATGATGCGACAGCAGCCACAGTACAACAGTGTGCTCATCACCAAGTTTACCGTCTTATCCGAAGGACGGCGCTTTATTACAGTATATTGTCCCTATTGGGGTTGCACGGTGAACCGGTACGCCCCTCTATTTTTGAAACGGTAGTACCGTAGGTAATGTTGCAAATGCACATTCAAATTAATTTGAACTCTTACATCTGCCTTTTTGTGTTGTTTATCTCCAAAATGAATGTGTGTTTTGAATCTCTCGGATGAGTTAATGATTGAAATTGGCAATTTGAACGAGTTTGTTAAATGATTCATTAATTGACGCCACCTACTGTTCATTTTATTTCTGCATTTAAAGTAAGTCTTTTATTTCCCTGCTGTATCAATTAGATTTGTCCAACATTTTAATTGGTTCCTACGTTAAAATTATCTAGTTTCATTTAGTTTTTTCTAAAGTTAACTACTTTTTAGTAGACTCATAGATAGTGTTTTTGAGTCTTTTCATATGAAATATTTAAGCATACTACAGTATTTGCTACAATTTATCCAATTACTACAGTAAATACAAAATGTTTTATCTAAATTTGTGTTTTTTTTGTATAGATTTGAATTACATGGTGATACTACTTGGTTAGACATGTTTATGGTAACCCTAAAACCCTAGTCCCCATGACTATACTGGGGCATAAGGACCCACATAGACCACGGGGTGAGCACCCCCTGCTGGCCACACTAACGCCTCCAGCAGCAACCTAGCTTTCCCAGAAGGTCTCCCATCCAGGTTATGACCAGGCCCTGCCATGCTAAGCTTCAGTGGGGTACATGTTGTAAGGCTGGTGCCAAGGTGTCCTCACCAAAAGGGCACCACATCCGGGGAAACAGAACTTCATCCAATACAATGAACTCTCCACAGGGTTTGCATCTCAATCTCAGACAGCATACAACATTGAATGATGATTACCAACTCGCACCTTTACATCCGTTCTCTTCTTGTCAACTGAACTCCGGGCAATTCAAAGCTCACCCATGAACAGGATTTGACAAATAGCAGAGCTTATATAGAATCTTCACATGCATATTTGGAATTATATGAAATGTCTGAATTGGTACATTGGTCTCATATCCAAAGCAGTAGAGCGGATCATATAGGTCTGAGGCATTAAAGATATTCTGCTCACTGTTGAGGTTGTGTCTTCATGCAAATGCCCATTTGTGGCCTGATCAGATCCTGGACAGAGTCCTTTACATTGTAAATTGTTGTGTGGAGGGGTATTTTGGTCTGAGTATTTAAGGGAAGCTGGCAAAATGTTCTATGGAATTCTTACTTTAAAGGCACACACGGCTCCATGGCATTCATCAGACACATAACATTGTGTTTTTTCCGATCGCATCTTCCTACTGTCGGGTATGCATCTTAGACTCGTAGACTATTCTTTGAGGATTTTATATTTTGTTTGTGTATTCTCCGAATTGAATTGCAATTTGCAAGAAACAATTACCTGACTAATAAATTGTCATTTTTGAATTTGTTCTGCATTATTCTGAGTTTATGAACTTTAGTAGATCACACTATATCCTTGGTTACTGCAAATCTATGTTCAGGTTAGGGATGGACTAAAATCCTGTATTAGGTGGAGCATTGGGGCACGCCAGCTGAGATTTTAGACCTCCGGCTAACTACTTGGCAGTAGTTTAAGTCTACCTAGACCGTAGGGGCTAATGTTTACATTTAGAACAGCACATATGTTGTCTGACCAATCTATATAAGGCAAGTCTGGTTATTGGAAACCTCTTAGTTAGAATAATATTCCAATAACCAGTGTACATAGGTGGTAGCTTTGTATAATCATGCCAGTTTCCTGAGGAAGTACCACAGGTCATGACCTCTGTTAGAAATAATCATTACTTTAAGTTTTTATAGTCTATGGGGACTAGATAAAATAATGATTTGGATTCTTCTAATCATACGTCATAAAACTGCGGACAAGTACATTTTAAATCATTTGACCTTCACAGTTAATAAAATATGAACATTTAAATAACATTTACAGAAAAAAATGTATGGAAAAAAATTAATCAACGCCACATTTGTTTAGATGTCAATGCCTTTATTAGAAACAAAATTTAGCTGACAGCAGGTGTGGTGATGGCTGGGCTCATAGGATCCTACAGGAAAGAGAGAATAATTTCTAAATAAACTTCCAAAAGACGAACATATTGTCAAATCTCATTATTTGGTAAATCTAAACGAAAATGTATTAACTGCATCCAAAATACACATGTAAAGGATGTTGTTACCGTTGCTGCTCCAAAAATGCCAAAATGCACCAGATCATTCCATACAATAAATTTGATAGATTTTCAATGATTACTTGTATTACAGGTTATCGGTTCGCCTTCAAAAGACGCGAGTCAGTACATGACAGTTGTATTTCAAATCACTATGAACACCATTTTCTTTGGCATGGGAAACATTTCTGTTTCATGTAAGAGTATCATACAATTTTAGAATAACAAGGATGAACCAACCATGACATTTCTCATTTTTGACACAGTTTAACAATGTTGGATTTAGCTTAAATAAAACCTGTGTACCTCTTCTGGATTGTACAGCTCATTAGCAAAGTTTTGAGAGAAGGTTGTGCACTCTTCCTTGTCAGTCACAAGCATTTCTTTATCCGTACCATGTAGCCCAGCTGCATGCATCCTTCTGCAGAGATATTTGGGAGAAAGGCATGACATACAAGTGTCTGGTTTGTAGAAAACCGTAATTATTATTTTAAAGAAAAGGCAAAACCTCTTTTTCATGATCACGGCGGCAAGCAGGGCACCTCCAAAGAGAAAAGTCAGGGTCAGTGCAAGAGCTGTCCGACTGGAGCCAGTGTTCTGACACAGATCCCCACTGTACCCCTTCTCACACTTGCACACAACCTCTCCCTTCACAGTAACACATTTACCATGCTTACTGCATCGCTCAGCGTCACAGGAGCGACTATCAAGGTTCTGGACCGAAACCTCCCTTTGAGTTGGGGAAAGTTCAGCTGTCCCAGGCCCAGATTTGGATTTGACACCACCTGATTGGGTTTATACAGAAACAACCATTAACATGCAAAGGAACCCTAGTTCCAATCCCATATATTTTTTCCCCCAAATATCTTCAATCAAATTCATCACTCATTTGCAATAAAATCAACAATTTGCATTAAAATCAACAATTAATCACTTAAATGGCTCGCTGTTCATTAGATAGAATAACATCTCCTGCATTGTTTGTTTGTCTTTATAGCATTGGTGTTGTGCTTCCGAATGTAGCATAAACACTCACATTCTTCATCTGAGCCGTCCTGGCAGTCTGGGACTTGGTCACAGAACTTTGCAGCATGGATACACTTCTGGCCGTCCCTGCATGCTTTACTGCCCGTGGGGCATTTGAGGTTGGACACGCATTTTGTCGCATTTACAGAAAGGTAGTCCCGTGCACACCGACAAGTACGTCCACTTGGAAAGGGCAGGCACAGGTGACTGCAGCCCCCATTGTTTTCAGAACAGAAATTGGTTCCTGGTGGTGAAAGAAGAGATGGAAATCAGACAAGAATTGTTTACTTCAGAGAAGGTTATAGACAGTGATACCTTTCTGGCTGGACTTGCTGTAAGCTTTCAATTCTACTATGTTTGTCTTCACCTCAAACCACATCTGCTTGGGCTGGAAGCCGTCAGTGTACCACACTTTAATTGTACCTGTTTCAGGGAGCAACCATGAAGTTTTAATATGCCCACTATAACTACGTATCATTACCACTCTTGAAAGGAATATATAGTATTGTACAGTCACAAATCGTATTGCTCTTATTGTTAATGGCATTTCTGGTAATAAAAAAAAGAGGACATAAAGGTCTTTTCATATCCAATTAAGAGAAAAAGTTGCTAATGCAATGCCACAAAGTGCTTTTTGGGCAGATTACCATTTTCTAGGGTGACCCAGAAGATGATGTCCTCAAAACGGGCAAATGACACAATGAAAGCAGGTCCAGTATTGTATTCCTTATAATTAGAGCCATCAATATCAATAGAGCTTATCGATCCAGCCCCTGTGAAATCAAAGACAGTTATTAGTGATCCATTTGTCTGAAAGAACTATTTGGTACATTATGGCCCGGTTTCACAGACAAGGCTTGTGCCTAGTCCCAGGCTCAAATTAATATTTGACCTTTCATAACAGACGATCATCTTGAGACAAAACAAATGGCACTAACATTAACTTTTAAAAAAAATCTTCAAGGCATTTTTGTAAAAGCCAAACAAATATCTTAATTCAACAAAGGCATACTCCTGGCTTAAGCGAAGTCGTGTCTGTGTAACCGGGGCTGTAAAAAACAAGATTAAATGAATGGGATGCAACTGTGATGCGAGTGCTTGACCGTCAGATTTTGCAGGTTCATCTACAGCAATTTTATTCATTTCTTTTGATGTTAGCATTTATTCCTTTTACTTGTGATGTTAGCATTTATTCCTTTGAACTTTACTCTGCACAAATCAGGACTTTTAATTTTGAGGTAAGCAATTATTTTGCTTTCAAATATTAAATTAAATATATTTTATTTAAAATGAACCGTAAAACTTTTTTAATATGTTAATTACGTCATCCCTCAGCAGCACCCAGATATTGTTTGACTTAAATGTGGTTTCACACATTAAGCTGTTCGCACATAAACTGCACATCTTTCTATGCATAGATTACAAACACCCTATTTAAAATTGTTTTTAACTTTTACCAAATTTCATTATGGATTCCGATTTTACCACACAACAGTAATATATTTGCCCATATAAAAAAATGAGTATCCTGTAGTATACACTGACTAATAAAATTCATAAATACTGTTTTTTAAACTTGATGAGAAAAGGAATTCACAAGAACCAGCTATAATGTACAACAACTACATTAATAAATGCAAAAAAATCGACTCGCAAACTACTGGTTTATGTTTACAGTCTCCTAAATGTATGCTTTTGTGGATCTTACTTTGTCATATACTTCATAATTTGCAGTAAATGAGCTAGTATACTACAGTTTTGTCATGTGGGTATATCATAATTTGATGAAGTTAACAGGACTTATTTTAAGGGGTCGTGGCAAATACCAGCGTGTTTGAAAGTTGCTTTTCTCAAATAGCAACAGGCAGATTACATTTTTAAACTACAATTTTGTTTTGGCTTTCGTTTAAACACACCAGTATCTGCCCAGTAAAGTGCCGTTCCTGTGTCTGAAAACGCAAGTGAAATGGGCATCTTGGCTTTACTCCACAGCAGCGTGCGATTGCTCCCGTCCATGTGTGCGCAGTCCACCTGTGGTAGAGGCTCAGATCCCCTCCGGCTGACTACAGTGAAGCACAGCCTGCCTGTTGGAGGGTGTAAAGCAATGGAGATAGTCTCCTGAAGTTCACCCTGCAGGACCAGCAAAGTGTATTTTCCTCCGGGAGATGTAACGGAAAGCTGAGGACTCCTGATGCTGCTCCAGTAGAGGTTATGCGAAACCCAGTCCACAGCTAAAGCCGTCACCAGGTCTCCTTTGAGCTGTAGTAAGTGTCCTGCTGGTCTGAAGCCAGAACTACTTAGTTTCAGCTTGGCTACAGAACCCTGAACAGCATCGGCGAGGAAAACAGTGCGGTCTTTGAGAAGCAGGTCAAAGTTAGATGCCTCATTAATGCTGCGGAGAGCAAAAGCACGGTGCACTGGCCAATTCTTCAACCCAGTCTCTTGCAGGCTTCGTGTGAAGATCTGTGTGGGGAAAAAGACAATAAGACTGGGATCATTTGTTGGTGCAGAATGCTTTAAAAATGACATTAGCATTTGGGAGCCAGAAAATATTTATTTTGACGAGCAGAAATTTAGGCCAGTCAATATCAATTCTGGGTTTGCGGATGCCCATAGCACTGCAAAATAGTAGTTCTCCCAAAAATGAACATTTTCAAGACTTACTCACCCAAATACCATTCATGTTATGACATTCTCTTCTCCCAAACACAAAAGATGATTTCGTAAAAAACATTGTAAAATCCAACTTCCATTGAGAATTGTCACAGTGGTTTGGTGTCCATACAAAAATCTTGTGTTCCACAGAAAAATGTATGACACACTAAAAAGTGCTGGGTTTTTTAAAGTGCACAACTTTTAAAAACGATATGAGGATTTTTTATTCTTCACTACATGTTAAACACGACAGATACAAATAATCTGATAGCTTGTTGGCAGAAACGCCTACGAACTCTCTGTGACAGTTAAAACATGCATTTTACAACTACCCCACAATTTATTCCTCTACATTCACCTGAGTGATCATGGTAGGTGATAAAAGTAGAAGGAAAGATGATGAGGACTCTGCAAAAGAGGAACAGGTGAGTTTGTCTGCTGCCAACAAGAGTCCAGCTGGGCAGTGGCATTTAGCTTTAAGCCCTGGAGCAAGCAGACACGTGTGGGAACATTTCAGTCTCTCACAGGGGTTTGTCACATTAGGTTGTAGAAAGGGGTGGACAACCTAGACAAATGACAAAGATATTCATTGTGTTAAAGGAAGGAGAAATAACTACAACATTGGTCATATCTATAAAGTATGTACAGTACGTTTACTCACTTTGAGACTGAATGGCTGACTTGGTCTTTTAAGAACAGCTTTACGGTTCTTGCCAGTGAGCTTGTTGGCCCCTTGAATGGATCTTCTACGGGTATCGGACCAATAAACAAAGTCGTTAAACACAGCTACAGAGAAGGGACTGGCCATCTCAGATAGTTGTAGCACCTGTAAGCAGACGTCAAGAAAACTTGGAATATGGCTCATGACTAATGGACTACTTTTATGATCCTTAACAGTTTCAGACCCCATTGAGAAAGAAAACTCTTTGTTTCAATCCAAACATGTTTCACCTTTGGTGGAAAATAAGATAAATGCATTTTTATTTTGTCTTTATAGCAACATTATAGCAACATTTACAGCAACATTGCACGAGGCTAGAATATACCACATATACCACATGGTTCAAGACCAAGATGGCGGCGCGTGAACATCGCGAGGCTCAGCGTCTCCCCAGTTTTAGCAATTATATAGTGTTTTTCTTGCTCATCTCGGGCCTGTTCGTACAGAACAGTTGTGCCTTCACATCGTACACCCGGCAGGAGCTTTTGGATATCGGTTTGCGCATTCCCGGAAGTTATATCAGCAACATTCAACTCGTCCCTGAGATCATCAAAACATCCGATGCTACGCACCCCACACGGCCGGGCGGAAGTGCTCGTCGGCGGCGTCGAGATCGTAAACAAAGGCGGGGAACGCGGGGAGGGCTAAGAGCTAAGCTAAAGCTAACACCACACCGGCTCTCTTTACCCAGCATTTTCCTTGCTAATGTACGATCATTAGTGAACAAAATGGATGAGATTCGACTCCGCATCATCAACAACAAAAGACTTTTAAACTGCAATGTCATAATCTTCACGGAAACATGGCTACACAGCGGCATACCGGACAACGCTATTGAGTTAGCGGGCTACAACACACACCGGGCGGATAGAACGGCAGAGGAATCCGGTAAGACAAGAGGAGGTGGACTGTGCATTTATGTCAATAAAGCTTGGTGCACGAACTCTGTTATTGTCGGGAGACACTGCTCGGCTAACCTTGAGTTTCTCATGGTTAAATGTAGACCGTTTTATCTGCCACGGGAATTCACTTCCACCATTATAACGGCAGCTTATATTCCACCGGATGCTGATGCCAAGCTTGCTATGAAAGAACTTCATGCAGCCATCAGTAAACAACAGACTACTCACCCGGAGGCTGCATTTATTGTTGCGGGAGATTTTAATCACTCTAACTTAAAGACAGTGCTCCCTAAATTTCATCAGCATGTTTCCTGCCACACAAGAGGAAACAAAACTTTGGATCATGTCTATACAAACATGGCTGAAGCTTACGCCGCGACACCCCTCCCCCACCTGGGTCAATCTGATCACCTTTCTTTGTTCCTCACCCCCAAGTACTCACCTCTCATTAATCGTGTGAAGCCATCAGTGAAGACCATCAAGGTGTGGCCTGCGGGGGCAGACTTCACACTCCAGGAAAGGTTTCTACGCACAGACTGGAGTATGTTTGCTTCTCAGGCCACCAGTGGCTCTCACACGGACATAGACAGCTACACCTCTTCTGTATTGGACTACATCAATACCACCATTGATAGTGTCACAACTCAAAAGCAGATCACCATATACCCTAATCAGAAGCCATGGATGAACAAGGAAGTGCGCCTCCTGTTGAAAGCACGCAACACCGCCTTCAGATCAGGTGATGCACAGGCCTATAATACTTCCAGGGCAAATCTGAAGAGGGGCATCAGAAAGGCCAAGCACTGCTACAAGTTGAAGCTAGAGGAGCATTTTACCAACTCTGACCCTCGACGCATGTGGCAGGGCATCCAGGCCATTAGTGACTACAAACCCAACCACTCCATCCCCATAGCCACAGATGCTGCCTTTCTGAACGAGCTTAATGACTTTTATGCACGCTTTGAGAGAGACAATAAGGAACCCGCCACCAGGCTCACACCTTTTACTGACCTCCCAATCATCACACTTAACTCCACAGATGTTTACACTGCACTAAGCCGGATAAACGCACGTAAGGCTGCTGGCCCTGATGGCATCCCTGGTCGCGTACTCCGGGCATGTGCGGAGCAGCTCGCTGGGGTCTTCACGGATATCTTCAACCTGTCCCTCGCCCAAGCAGTTGTTCCAGCATGTTTCAAATCCACCTCCATTGTTCCCATTCCAAAACATTCCAGCCCGACATGCCTGAACGACTACCGCCCTGTAGCACTCACACCCATTGTTATGAAGTGCTTCGAGCGGCTGGTCTTGTCACACCTAAAAGACTCTCTACCATCCACACTGGACCCATACCAATTTGCCTACCGCAGCAATAGGAGCGTAGATGATGCAGTGTCAATGGCGCTGCACTCCGTGCTCACACATCTGGATAATAAGGACACTTATGCACGCATGCTGTTTGTAGACTTCAGCTCTGCATTCAATACCGTCATCCCTTCCAAGCTAATCAGCAAACTTGGAAACCTAGGCATTAACAACTCAACCTGCAACTGGATTATGGATTTCTTGACGAACAGGCCTCAGCTTGTTAGGTTAGGCCACATCTGCTCCACCACCATCACCCTCAACACTGGTGTACCACAGGGCTGCGTACTGAGCCCCTTTCTCTACTCCCTTTTCACACTCGACTGCAGGCCTGTGAATGGATCTAACTCCTTCATCAAGTTCGCAGACGATACAACAGTGATTGGTCTCATCAGCAACAACGATGAGACTGCTTACAGGGAGGAGGTACGGCACCTGGCCACATGGTGCTCAGACAACAACCTGCTCCTTAACACCTCCAAGACAAAGGAGATCATCGTGGACTTCAGGAAGGCGAAAGGAGGCACACACGACCCCATCCACATTAACGGGATGGCTGTTGAACGTGTTTCCAGTTTTAAGTTCCTGGGGACCCATATTTCGGAGGACCTGTCCTGGACCACCAACACCTCATGCCTGGTCAAGAAGGCTCACCAGCGTCTCTTCTTTCTGAGGACACTGAAGAAGAACCAACTGTCTTCAACTATCCTGGTGAACTTCTATCGCTGCACGATAGAGAGCATCCTGACCAACTGTGTCACAGTCTGGTACGGGAACTGTTCTGTTGCTGAGCGCAAGGCACTGCAGCGGGTGGTGAAAACAGCCCAGCGCATCACAGGGACTACACTCCCTTCCATTGAGGACATCCAGGGGAAACGCTGTCTGCGTCGAGCTCGCAGCATTCTCAAGGACTCCTCTCACCCCGCTCATAGACTGTTTACTCTCCTGCCTTCCGGTAGGCGCTTCAGGTGCCTCCGGACAAGAACCAGCAGACTAGGAAACAGCTTTTTTCCCAGAGCTGTTTCATTATTGAACTCTGCTCCCCACTGATTCCACTAACCCTCATAACTTTAACTTTAATGCTGCTACTACATTGTTTACATTGCATAACAGGGCTGCATCCATGACTGAACTGTACACACCAGTACTTCATGTTATCTGCTCTACCGGACTGTTTACACACACACATAGCATCATTTCCACTCTATACTGCTCACTTGCACACCAGGAATATTACACTGAATGCTCATTTGCACTAATAAACTACTTCCATAACTGAATTAACTCATCTACTGCACTGTAACTCATCTATTGCATTTATTGCATAACTAACTGCATCTACTCATCTATTGCACTGTAACTTCAATAACTGCATTAACTCATCTACTGCACTGTAACCTTAATAACCGCATTAACGCATATACTGCACTGTAACTTCAATAACTGCACTAACTCATCTAATACACTGTAACTGTATTATCTGCATCTACTCATGTATTGCACTATAACTTCAACAACTGCATTAACTCATGTACTGCACTGTACCTTTAATAACCGCATTAACTCATCTACTGCACTGTAACTTTAATAGCTAATGTCTGTAACTATTGCACACTCAAGTCACTTGCACTATTGTATTGTCTATATTGTTATCTGTTCATAACCACCTGTACATTAATGTTCACAGTATATAGCCTTCTGTATATATTGTTCATAGTACATACCGACTGTCATATTTTCATACAACATTTGTATAGTATTTTCCTAATATTGTATTCTGTATTTATTCACACTGTATATCTGCACTTGCTAATTGCACTTCTGGTTAGACCTAAACTACATTTCGTTACACTGTACTTGTATATGTGTAATGACAATAAAGTTGAATCTAATCTAATCTAATCTAATAATTGTACATGCTATACACTGCAAATTTCCCATTTTACACATCTAAGCCCTGAAAATTTAAATAAGCTGTTGAAAAATGAAATTGACATCTAAAAAAATTGCTCTAAAAGAGATTACTATATTTCTTCATACACTTTCATTATAGTTGTGGCTCAGAATAAGCTCCCTCCAATTTTTTATAATTTATTATTAGTTATTGTCGTTGGCCTTGTGTGAAAAAGCCTTTAAGTTAATGCATCGAACTTCTTGATTTTAAAACAAAAGCACACCAATATAAACAAAATAATTTATTACCCTCATGTTCTCTCCATCCAGTGTTGCTGAGCCAATATATTTGAGTTTCTCATCAGTCCAATAAAGTCTGTCAGTCAAGATATCCACAGTGATGCTGACAGGCCTGCTCAAACCATGACTGATCACCACCTTCCTCTCCGAACCATCCATGGTAGACCGCTCAATCTGTGCTCTACCTCCAATCTCGGACCAGAACATGATCCTGCAAGCACATATTCATTCTAAAATGTTGACAGTCGGGAGATAAAACGCCACCACCTTGAGGTTATATGTACCCTTTCTGCGGCAGAAGCACAAGTGAGCGAGGCTGCTTCAAATCTTCATCCAGAATTACAGTGTAGTTTTGTGGTGCTACAATGCTGCTGCCCAGTCTCACTGCCAAAATCTGACCAGCTGCACCATCTACCCAGTAAAGGTTCCTTCCAATCCAGTCGACAGCAATGGAGTCCGACTTCACTCCTGAAGAAGCAAATGTTTTGAAATGGAGCAATTCTCTGCCAGGGTTGAAACAACAAACTAGACTAGAAATTGGGACGTATGCGAATAAGTTGCGAGTGTGTTGTGAGAGGTTAATAAGAAGGAAAGCAGTTGCAAGAGCATCCTCCGAGGTTGTTAGCTAATCTATCAGAATGTTGCAGCAATTCTCTAGCTCGCTGTGTCCCAAATCAAAGGTTGCATTTCAAGACCGATTGAGTCACAGCAGCCCAACTGCAAACTGGTAAAGCTCTCCCAAAAATGCGTCCATCGTTTCCCATGAAATGAAGGACCCATCAGTTGCATCTTTCAAGGCGTAGGCGATCCCAAGATTCAATGCTGCAGCCTTCAAATAGGGTCACAGCAGTTGTTTGTGGTATACTAAATAGATGCTATGTCATTCGGAGAAGTATTTAACGGGATGCTAATCAGTGCTTATGTGTTGTGAGAGGTTGTTAGCTTGTTGCTATCCATTTGCTGGAGTGTTTTTTGCAGTCTTTCTTTACCTTTGACAATTGTGCCAATGTTGTTCTTTTCTCCATGGAAGGCATATTTGATGCTCGCTTCCTCCAGACTGACCCAGTACACGCATCTCTCCTTTTGGTCGTAGTCCAGAGAGAAGATGGACTTATGCCCTGGTGTTATAAGCGCATGAATGCTGAAGCTCCGCAGACCCAAACTCAACAGCTCGTACTGCCCAGAAACCAGGAGACTAGGCTCCTCTGCATGCAAAACAATCCAGATCACCAAATTTTTCCAAAGAAACGGCGTATAAGGCCACTTTAAAAATTACAAATTTAATGAATATTGATTTGAAAAACATTAATATATCCACAGTGATATCAACAACAATTTAAAGCAATAGGTAAGGGAAAAAGTAATTTACTCCTTGTTTTACTCGCTTAAAGGCATCTTGGGTGTATATTACTTTCAGACGCATACAGTAAGAGTTATAATATTTTAAAGCAAAGAAGAGCCAGGATAAATTATGAGTGTAAATAGGGGATGAGATTTTGATGCTACAAAAATGCATCCATCGATCAAAAACTTAAAGGGTAAAGGCCTTCATATATATATTCATATTGACAACTTTATAAACTGTACTGTCTAACATTTGTTATTGCGCACTTGAGTGGCATTCCAGCAAATGATGCAAATGTGTCAAGTTCCAGTGACGAATGTGCAAGCGCAGAGGATATTGCAAAAAAAAACAGAACTTACAACACACCTGCATCACTTGCCTAAATGCCACTCTCCCATACGATGTGCTTAAAATAGACAGAGTTAATCAAGTTGCTCATAAAGTTGTAAAACAAAGTTGCAAACAATATGCTTCAGACGGCCTTCATTAACCCTACGGAGGCATGTAGAGCAGTTTTTCGATCAATGGATGCACTTTTTGAATCTTCGAAACCTCATGCCCCATTCATCCCCATTTTAAAGCATATAAGAGCCAGAATAAATGGTTTTATAACTCCAACTGTATTCCTCTGAAAGAAGAAAATCATATACACCAAGGATGACTTGAGGATGTGCAAAACATGGGGTAATTTATTTTGCTTCTGAACAATCCCTTTTATTGTGTAGATATAATATACATACAACATATTGCCTAAAAGAAAACTGCAGCCACAAATGTTGTTTGCCCTTATAAAATGCACTCTATGGTGCAAACAAGCTGCTGCTGTCTGATACCTGAGGTCTTGCAGGTCTGACCGTCTGGCTCTAGTATATATTCAGGATGGCACTGACACAGGTAGGAGCCCAGGGTATTGAGGCAGTTATGACTACAGACATCAGGCTGAATCTCGGTGCATTCATCGATATCAGTGCAGGTTAAACCATCAGACTGGAGCCTAAAACCAGTCTTACAGCCACATCTCTGGAAACACAAAAAAGCATTCAACATGCATAGAATTTTTTTCATCTCTTATATTTGGCATTTTATGTTATGTTGGCAGGCTTGCCATTTAAACATTTGTGCATCCACACACCACACCGTCAGCACATCTGTTGCATAGTCTACTTTGAAATGGATGGTAAAATGTGTTCTGCCACTTCTGTACAGATCGGTCTAAAGAATCAGAGTTGATTCAGAGCGGATTTCAGACAGAACAGAATATGAAGGGGACAATACATTAAAATTGTCTAAAGATCGTCTGATTCCAGTGAACGCACGCATTTCTGTATCATGCATTTTCATTTCGATACAATGTGAAATCCCTCATGTATGGTCAGAATGCAAAAGTATCAATACGAAGCATGGTAGACCTGAAAACTAAATTTACAATAAATGGTTGTATTAGCTATCTGTCGTTTTAATTCGATACAATGACAAGAACTGTACCATGACATCTTTAATCTGTTAAATTACGTAATTACCATTTTCAAGATTTAGACTGTTAGTTTCGCTGTGACTTTAACTTTTTGTATATTGTATAGTAATTTAGTGTTTTTAAAAATGACTTCTGTGCATTTTTATTTATTTATTTATTTGCCCTCATAATCGAACATTAACCTCAAATTGACTTAATTCTTTATGGACGAATTAAAGTCCTGCCCTAAAAGAGAGTTACACTCTGACAGATATCACAATACATTTATGCCAACTCTGCAAGAGATGTGTTGAATTAAAAGTGCCTTTATAAACAGACCCATTTATATAAGTAAGTAAAAAAGATTGACCGCTCCATGTGGAGTACTGATGCAGTAGTGTTGGCACGACAGGCTGATACTAGAGCAGTTGTTCTTCATACAACCCACACCCTCATCAGAACCGTCCACACAGTTAGGGACCCTGTTGCACACCAGGTCTGGTTGCACACATTCACCATTTCCACAACGAAACAAATGCGTTGGGCATTTCACTTGACCACCTAGAAAAAAAAAAGACACTCTTGCACTTGACTTCCTGCCAGTATTTGTTGATTATAAATTCAAGAAACATACACTCACATCCAGATTCATCACTTCCATCATCACAGTCCTTCATGCCATCACATTTCCACATTTGTGGAATACAGTGGATTTTAGATGCACATGACCACTGGAATTCTCCACACTCTAGTGGTGTCACTTTGCAGTTCTTGACAGAAAGAGAGAAACATTATGGGATTGCGTTTCACAGCTGGATAAATTCCGGTTCATCCATATTGTTTGTTTGAAAAGTACAAACTTTGTAATGGTCATTAAGTTTTCGAAACACCAAATGGTAACCCCTGTTCTGTGCTACACTGTCAAATTTTGTTACCAAAAAATTCCAATCGGTACAACCCGAGGGCAGGAAAATCTGACATGTAGCATAAATTGTCAGGACAATGCTCTCTTTTTGAGCAGTACCACAATTGGCAGTGGTTTTCTGTGGTGTGTGAATTAAACATTTGAACTTGTGAAAGGGCCATTGGGCGCTGGTGGTTCCTCACCTTCTCATCAAAACCATCACTGCAGTCCTTATCTCCATCACAGAACCATTCTTTAAGCAAACACTCATGAGTGTGGGGGCAGAGCTGCTCCGCAGGACAGTGTGGGGGCTGAGGACAGCCCTTCTCATCCGAATGATCACGGCAGTCAGCATATCCATCACAGCGGAGAATCATAGCCAAACATTGACCATTACTGCACTGGAAACGATTGTTCGGGCAGTGTTCAACTACTACAAGATAAACCACACAAATTATTTATCAAATACAATTTCCACATGCATATTTTCTGTACTGACTTGACAAAAAGTACACCGTTAACATCTCTCTGGGTCTGCTTTAGTTAGGGCTCAAGCACCTCCAGCTGCACCCTATATGCAAAGCCCAATTGTTTTTCTCAGGATTAGGGGCATGCTGGAAGCTCTTGAAATGTGGCACAAACAGTCATCAATCATAAGGCCTGGAAAAGAACGTTATTACGCCTTCGCGCAGAGCACACTTTTCATACAGTAGTGATCTGCGCTAGAACATGGTCAACGTCCCCCAAACAAAAGCAAAACATTCCAATTCATGGTACATTGGTTTAGCTAAAATAAATTTCTGAATTTCTCTGCGGTCAGTTTCCTCTTAAACGTGTCTGTAGACTAAAAATTCCGTCACAGCAAACAGCGCTCGCGTTGTGCATTAATGTTTGCCTAAAATCCACAGATTGCTCACCTGCAGATCCAGCGGAATAATGTGGATTTAAGCACTTGTTGACAAGTTATAACGTTACACAGCTTACTAGTTATGCTTTCACATCGTGTATGGTTTTTCAGCCTAAGCACGAATGATTTGAGACGCTCAAAACTAAACAAACCATTCAGTGTTCACCCATGTTCATTAGCAAAACAAACAGCTTGCCACAGCTAAACATAACGTATATAATGTATTAACATTCATACAGCTAAACTCCAAGTGTCCATCTGCACTTATATACAGTACGTTTAATGCAGGCTTTGAATGTTCCATTTAGCCTGCGACTGACTTTGCTCCCTTCGCTATCATGTAGTAATGTCATCCTCCTCTACAAACGGTACATTTACATCAATTCAGAGTGTTGTTAAATATTACTTGCATAGACAGCTTCGATCATTTTTGAGGAACAACTTTGAAGCTAATCCTGCTTGTATTGTCCCATGTTGAAAAAGCGCTCTGGCTTGAAGTGATTCGCACAAGCAAGCAGGTTTGTACTTATTTTATCTTTAGTGGAAATCCATCAGAAACCATAATTCCACCCATATCTCTTCCTACGGTTGGACTCTGTAGAGGGAAACATTGCATGTTGTCCACGAACTTTAAGGCATGGCATCATGTACTAACTTACTGGGTTCATATTTTTCACGTTTTCTGGGTAGCTAGATGGACTGGGGACCCAATTATAGCAGATATATGAAAACCAGACTTTTTCTGTGTTTGTCACCTTTAAGTCTCCTCTTATTATCTCATACCTGCCTCAATTTCCTCATTGATATGCCCATTAGGGGGTTGGGTCTTTCTTTAGCTGCTTATAAACTCCATAAACTCCAAAAGTGTCTTACAAAAGTTAAATCCCTAAATTGCTGCACATGAATGAGTGAACAATGGTTTTCACCATTTTTGTAGCAAACTCCTCTACAAGATCCATTTCTCTAAAATAGGGCACAAAAAAAACATCCTGAACATGTATTCCCAAGATTTCTGTGACAAAACTATATACTGTATTTTTAAGGGTGACCCCGAATAGTTGAAGATTGATAGGAGTCTGATTCAACTACCAATCTCAGACTAATCTTTGCAGAGGTGTTATGAAAAGGGTATCATGCCATTTTGGTTGTATGGGCAGTGAAGTTAGCAGCCGTGCAGGGCACACTGCAGGAAGCAGTCAAAAATATTATTTTTGTCATTTAGAAAAATGGGACATTTTTAAAGAAGGATCACATCTCGCCGCGTCTTCCATGCATTAAGTCCGGTAGAGCGAATCTTAGGGCCCAAAGTGTTATATGCCCAATTTTAGCCCACTCTGGGTGTGTCCGTATCCACTTTTGCTAGTTTAACATTGGTCTAAACGGGTTGTTCCGATTCGTTCAGTAAACCAATCAGACTCATCTCTCATTACCTTTAAGAGCCAACTCACTTAGGCCATGGCGGATTCCCCATTTACACAGCTGAATTTGCGAGACCAAAGACTGGGCGCATCTCCTAGTGCGTGAGGTTAAAGTGTGCAAGCAGACCATCTACAGGACAAACCGGATTTTAATCTTTATGTACTCAAATAGAGTACAATGTGAAGGATTATTATTTTTTATATTCGACATGTTTGTGTGCGGCTGCGCTTCACTGTGTAAAACGGGAAGTGAAAGTGCATTGTGAACACGCCCTGAGGTGCATTTTCTACTAACATTCTCTTTCAATAAAAAAAATATTGTACCATTGACTAGACAAGGTTTGAGTTTTTCTATAGCTCAGTCTATTTTCAGCTCCTCAAAATAGCAATGCGTCAATAATGCGCCTGAAAACAACTTTAGCCCATGGGTGCACAAATGAGCACAAATGTTATTTAAATTGTTATTTAAACAACGCAGCGCATATGGTATTCGAAACCTGGCTAAATTAAAAAGAAATGAAAAATAAAATCCATGAATAAATATGGAAATAAAAGGAAAAATACCAATTTATTTTTTTACATGTAATTATATATATTTTCATGTAAATGTATCTTGATTTCTTTGTATGCTAATGAGAGAGGGCATTTCCCCCCAGACATTAGCAATCGATCACAGAGTGGCGGTTCTGAAGATTTTAGGCCACAGGGACCAAATGAAACAAGGTTGACGAAGTTGAATAGAAAAGGCAATCTAGTCATTAAATATCACCCTAACTGTATGTAGATAAGGTTATCAGCTCCATCCAGTGCTTTCACATTAAATGTGAAAGCGCGTGAAATTATCCACTACTAATCACGTCCAAGTTTATTCTTTCAGGTGTCTCATAGCAGACCTGTTGTTGTGGAGATTTCTAAAATGTCTTAGCCCACATGAACAGAAACTGGACCAGATAATGTTGTTTCACGGCCATGTCTCTAATAAAGAGTGTGTAAGCTTTGTGTGGTAACCTTATCTACATACAGTTAGAGGGATACATCTAATGACTAGATTGCCTTCTCTATCCAACATCAACCTCGTTTTGTTATACTAGTCAAATAAGTGTTGTAAATATAAGGCCAAGTCTATTTTATATTAAGGTATATTTAATTTATGATGTATTCGTAGTAAATTGAATAACTTTGATAAAGATTTGCAACTAGCTTACATACGTTTTTATAGCAAGATTTTGTCTGTGATCTCGAGCTATAAAAGGTTAGTGATGACTGCTATAGACCTACCACAATTATCTTCATCAGATCCATCCACACAGTCCTTCTCTCCATCACACAAGAACGCATCAGGAATGCAACGGGTTCTATTGTCGCATGAATGGCTACACTCTTCGGAGAGTTTCACACAGTTTATTTCATCAGATCGGTCCTGACATTGTGGAGTCCCGTCACATACAAGCTTCAGATCTATACACTTCCGACCATGAGCACACTGGAACTGGTCTGGTGGGGTAGAATGATAGAGAAGAGGGGTAGTTTATTCTTATTAGAAAAAAAAGGGTATTTATAAGATCTACTCTACCTTTTTTACATCTACGCTCACAGCCACGCTCATCGGATCCATCTTTGCAATCTTTTTCTCCATCACACACATGGCTGTACAAGACGCACTCTTTACCATCTTTACATGGTTTGGAACCCAGTGGACATCTCACAGGGGACGAAGCACTTGCAAGAACACCATCTGAAAAACAGTATAAACACTTGAATTGTTCCTTTTATACAGTATTAGCCTCATCAAAAAAAAAAAAAAAAAAAACTAAGCAGGATGTCCAAACGGCTCTTTCCTTCCCAGATCACGAGTCTTTATTTTTTCCTAATATTACCGCTTAACCAGAGACTGATTCTTGTGAAGACTAAGGTTATTGAAGTTGTCAAGAACGCTTTCAAATGCTTGCTCGGTCTGTATAACACCTCTTGAATCTATTCAAAGGAAATCAGAGTTTTGAAATGCAGCTATGATTTTGAGAATATATTTTCACATGACAGCATTATTAAAACTATCTGGATTTACCTGGATCTGGGTAAATAAATAAAAACACTATGCATGCCAGGCCAGTGGATGTCAATGTTGGGCTGTAGATACTACATGCCTGCACACGCATAAATGATTACCTTGTTTTAAGCTAAAAGCACTTTGCCGCCATCTTGTGCAACAAGTTAATTAAGTGAGCTTCTGGTACGCCAGTGTATGCAGACTAATTTCCAGTCATACAACACTGTGGGAAAAGGAGGATTTAAGGTTGGCAAAAAGTACTAAAACAATGTAAAGAGGATCTGTCATGTCGCTGATTAAGCCAAAACGACTCGAAAGTGTTTTACAATCGGAAATTATTCTGCAGACTTGGGCATCGCAAAAGCTCAGCAGCACCATCTTCTGCAACTAGTGAGTTCAATGCATACTCTAAATCTGTAATTATATAAAAAGGCGGGATGTCAGATTTCTGTCAGCCGTTGTGGATGTTCAAATCACGAAAACCACCACACCCCTACTCCCATCTTTCGCTTTCGTAAGCGCTCTGCTCGACTAATGTCATTCCTGTGCAACTTGCTGCTGATTGGCTACAAAGTTGTTTTGGTACTCTGCCTGACTTTGTCCAAACGAGCGGGATTCAGAAATCGGAAATCGTCTTTAACGAAAAATACCCAGACGCATGTTGTCATTGTTTTTTTGAAAACGCTGCCTATAGAGTTTACATGATAACGCCATTGTTTTCAAAAACGTGCACTTTGATACCAGTTCTCAAAGGATTGGATTTTCAGTCACTAAAACTCCGTTGTCGTGTTAATGAAGTCAAAATCCATAAAAAGTTTTTTAGTTGAAAGTGGTCTCATGTAAGCGGCCTCCAAGACCATTCTAGAGGGAGACAGAGAGGGTACAGAGAGGGAGAAGATTGCAGATGGGAGAAGTATTAAATCACCTTAGAATCTAACATGTTTGGCATTGTAAAATTAGTTAAATATTACAAGGACCTCCAAAACATACCACTAGAAATAGAAACCTGGCCTACCGCGCATATCAAATTTTATGTTTTGCATTTGCATTGTTTATGCGTGGGAATCAATCATAAAGAGATTCGACAGCTACAGCAGACATAGCCTGAAATTTTGTCTAGTCAAATACAAAGCCCAGCCAAAGGAAAAAACTTATGTCAGAAAAAAATCAAAGAAAAAAAAATATATTACCTCCCCACATCTGTTCTTCTATCCCGTTTGCATAACGAGAGTTTCCATAAGAGATAAAACTGGAGACTCTCGGCAAAACGGCATGTATGGAAATGACCCAGCACCCGAAATTATATCCGAACACTTCAACTCAGCCTCCATTTACACTATTTGGGTCTATTTATGTTCTTATTCGTTTCGTGTTGTATCATCTGCCATGTTATCTGTGTTTATTATGTGCTACTGCTGTAGTGTCAAAACTACCCGAGACAGTGCTTTGGTGAAAATCTTCACAGGCCACGACTCCAAATATCAGACTCATCCACGCAGTTGAGCAGTGCCAAATGACAACTCTCGTAAAGAAAATACCTCTGCACATCACATTTAGTAGTCATTACCAGAGGTGGGGGACTCTAGTCACATGACTTGACTCGAGTCACAATTTTCAGGACTTGCGACTTGCTTGATTTAAGTGTGAAAATGACTTGACTTTGACTTGAGAGCAAGTGACTTGAGACTTGACTTTAAATGAAGACTCGACGATGACATGAACTTTTAATAAAGTAAAGTAATGAAATTAGTTAAAATTAACTATTGTGACTCAGCAGCACTACAGCACATGTGCCTTTAACGCTGCTCAACTCAAAACGCGCCAAACAAGGTGTAACGGCCAATTACTGTAGAGCAGTTAGGATAGAGAGGAAACTGCTCATGCGCCTGACAGCTTGAAACAGTTGTGGCAGTTACAATGGCAAACAACAGTCGAGCTCCACAGATAGTCACGTTTGGCTACAAGGACTTTGCATCTGGCAAATCTTTTTTTTTTTCACGGTCCAGCTCAGAGTATGCAACGCAAGGATTTCTGACACGACAACCACAACGTCGAATTTCATCCGACATTACAAGAACCACAAGGAAAGTAATTTCTTTATAGTCAGTGTAATAAAATGATTACCAATATAATGAATGAATCGTTTCTGTTTGTCATAATTTTGCCTTGGTTGTTTATTATTATTAGAAATGTGGTCATCAATCATCACTGATAGGTCTACATCATCTCATAATTAGATGAATTGGGGAATCTGGCTATAACGGCGTAGCCCGAATTTTTATGTTCTTAAAACATTAAAATCATCTTAAAATAAAGAAGGGCTTCTCTGTATTACATGTAGGCGAATGTCTATATTAAATGTGCTCATGTTTAAGTGTTTGTGAGGACTGCGTGTGAAGCTGAATTGAATCTCGCTTCTATACTGCATGACAGGCTGATAGACCCGCCGGTGCGGTCACTTGGACTTAAACTCTTTAAAAACTTTCGGTCATACTGACGAGAATAATTTCATAGTTCGAATCTGTTAAGCGTCTACATTTTTTTATACTCACAACAGCAACAAAACGTTTTGTGCTGTAAAATAATGAAACCAGTTTAAATAGAAAACAAATATTCTCAGACTCTGTATTACGTATGAAACGTGCATATTGCGCGTCCACCGGAGGGATGATGATTAAGCATAATAACTTAATCACTGGGCTATATTAACATGCATTTTATTTTTATTCTGCCGAAATTAAAAAGATCCGTTAATTTTGATAAACAAGATTCAAGATCGAAGTCAATAAACTAAAGTGCACAGTAGGCCTAGGGAATTTGCATCTAATGTACAGCCTCATATATTTAAAACATATAATAGGCAGATTTTCAGTCACAATACTTTGTTTATAAGCTTCATAGCCTGTATAAATGCTTAAGTCATTCTGTCAGATACAAGTATTTCCATTTCTGTGTAGACCGGCTCAATTAAATTGAATTAGATTTTATTATACATTTCAGACTGGATTTCTTTTGTGTAAGCAACACTTTTATTTTCAGATATTAATGTTGCACAGATATTCACATTGCTATATATGAATTATATGCATAAGATACATAACGTATGTATACAAGTTCATCTTTTCTGTGAAAAAATAAACATGTATCGAAAAAAATGTACCTCTGTTTATTTTAGTACTGCGACTTGACTTGAAACTCATCAGGACTCGACTTGACTTGCTTGGGGTGAACCCTTGACCTGACTTGCTTGGACTTGACCGTATGTGACTTTGTCGCCATTTCAGTTTGTAATTACCAGAGATGGGAACTACAAACTGAAATGGCAACAAAGAGGCCAATCCCATGTAATGCGTTGCTATCCCTCCTGACTTGATGCAATGACAACAGCGGATATTGGCAGATGGTAAGGGCCTGTGCCCGATTGTTTAAAGCACCTTAAGTTTCTTACTTAAGTTTTACTTAAGGTGCTTTATGCAATGGGGCCCTGGACTCCAGGCTCACTTGTTGCTGTAATCGTTACCATCCCACCCGAGATCAGTGTAAGCAACTTGAGGTGTTGGGAGTAAGACTAGCAAAAACTGCCTCTGTTTTCGGAGTGAAATTAAGTTTAAGACTTGCCATTTCTGGTTAAAGGGATGGTTCACCCAAAAAATGTATACAATTCTTGGTTTCAAATATCTTCCTTTCTGTTCAGCAGAACAATGTTGGTAACCAAACAGATATCATTCCCCATTGACTATACTATTTGGTATCGTACATTCTTCCAAAACCCTTCCTTGCAGTTCAGTAGAACAAATAAATTTGGTTCGAAAATCAGAGGGCCAAATCTTTGGAAACTTATTTTTTTATTACTGGTTTGTTTTCTCATCAAATTATTGTAATTCTAGCGTAGTCACATCATTCACGCCAGATTTACTTTAGAAATAGGCTTTAATTATTTCTCAAAACTACAAACCACATTTGACAGCAAAAAAAAACATAGTTGGAATAATAAAGAATAAGTTATCAATTTCCCAAAACTATGGGAACTAGGGGTGCTACAGCATCCCGTCGACAGCCTTGGACGCTTTGCAACAGACAGTCAATCAAAACTGAACAGTACTTACCTCATATCATAAGCTGTGGACAGTCACAGAAACTCCCCATGCTGTGTAAACTAGTTTCAGCTTTTGACGGAAAAGTACAACCGGCGTTAAGGATTTTTAACACTTGAAAAGGTTAAGAGTCGTACACATGTATATACTTGTGTAGGAGTCTGTACCTTCTCAAATTTATATTGCTTTTAATGTTTTCTGTGCTTATGTTAATCATGTTGTATTTTTGTGGTTTTTTTCCTGTACAGCTGCTGTGATGCAATGCAAATTATAAAAAGTACTATAACAAAGAAATTGACATGACGTTCTGGAGATGTATACCATCTTTAAGACAATTTAAACAATACAGGTACATCTCAAATTTGAATATCGTGAAAAAGGTCAATGAGTGACAAGAAATATTGGCCCGTTTCACGATTTTCAAATTGAGATGTGCTGCATGTGTGTATAGGTACATTTGTGGTGCTTTTTGGAACTTATAGTTTGGAAAGGAGCCGTTTGAACATTCTGCTAATCATTGGCTGTCTTAAAACGTTCCACTGTCATTAATAGGCATACTTCCCACCACTTGAGAACTTACAGCAGTTCTTCTCATCAGAGCCATCTCTGCAGTCAGGTTTCCCATCACAGAGCTGCTGCTTCGTCAGACACACTTTTCCATCGCAACGCATGGCACAGCTGGGACATTGCATTTCATCTGATCCATCAGAGCAGTGTGAATAACCGTCACACACAAGGGCTTTCAGAATACATTTCCGTCTGTCCTTGCAGAGAAACTGACCTGATGCCATAAACATACTTGCTTTAGTCTTCAATCAGGCGCAAAATATAATATTCAATGATTGGCATGCATATTTCACTTACTACCAGAGTCTGGACAAGCATATATGCAAGAACGCTCATCGGATCCATCAGGGCAGTCTGTGTTTCCGTCACATAGCTGGGATTGTGCAAGGCATTTTGATGTTTTCTGACACAGTACTGATGGAGCATTGCAAACAAGTTCGGTTGGTGTGTCCATGTGAGAACTAGTAATACGATCTGGAAAGTGATGGTAGTTTAGATTAATTGAAACTAGAAAAGAAATGAAAACCCAGCAATGCCCAACAGTTTTAGGATTTGTTGACATATGGTATCGAACTGGCATGGCAACACTGACCAAAGGCATTTAAACAAACCAAAAACAGGAAGTGGTGACAAGATGAAAATCAAGGACGGTTTACTAGATCTGCGCTTGTGCATGTAATGGAGTACTTCCTTGCGCAGATTTGACTGCTTTAAACACTTCATGAGGTCTCTGAAGTTATGCTTCATGTATACTTTCGCATATGATTGAGTTATCAGCTTGGTGAAACTACAGACACAGCATTTTTTGGATGTCCAGTTAGGTCAACAAATCATAGAAATATACAGCATAAAAGCTGACCAATCAGATTGCGGCTTTAATTATGCTCTTAGGTTTGGTATCTTTGTCCTGGATTGCTTGGCGTTCACACTGGTATTTTTACAGCAAACCCAAACTGTATTTTAGGTCCAGACCAAAATAACCAAGGGAACCAAACAACAAATATAAACATACTCTAAGAGGCGATTCAAATTTTGCGTCTAAAACTGCTCCGAGAAGGCATGCTGCGCTGCTTAAGTCCAAACACCTGAAATGATACATTTTTTAATTTCCATGCGGCACCAACGAGTCTTGAAAAATGTGCGTGCCACACCGTATGCGATGTGAAAGCTATCATGCAAACCCAGGTACGCACCAGGGAACCAAACCTGACAGTAAATGAAGGAGGTGGTCTGTCCTGTGCATAACACAAAAGATGGTATTTTGAAGAAAGTTTGTGGGTACACAAAACCAATGCCAATGGATTGGGTCCAGTTAACAAAATATCTTTTGTGTTCTACGGAAGAAAGTCATGTAGGTATGAGATGAGATCCTGCTAAAGACGCTCAGAATAAAGAGCTGCAAATGACGAACAAGCGAATTTCACTACAACACTGCAAAACAAAATGCAGTCAAGTATCTACCATACAGTACGGTAGTCTATCTCCATGAATGTTCAAGTACAGGTTAAAACCCTGATGAACGTAAGAGGAAGGTTCCTAAGAGCTTTTCATAGTGAACAATGCTCCAATTCAAAAATGTATTCAGCTGGTGTGGATGCCAAGGCAACTTGAAATTACGAATTTGCCTTGTAACATTAGCCTGCCTAGTAACCTTTTGTATGTTATGAGCAGATTCTTATGCAATGTTTTGACAGGCCAGTTACTGTATAATTTTCAGTCAAATTATTGGATTAACACCATTTGGCTGCTAGGGTGAACTTACCACAGTTTGCTTCATCAGTGGCATCCACACAGTCCTTCTCTCCATCACAGAGGAAGCTCTCAGGGATGCAGCGAGTTTTATTATCACAGCGGTGTTTGCAGTCATGCGAGCGAGTGAAACAGTCAGTTTCATCAGAACGATCCTGACATTGAGGCGTTCCATCACACACCAGTTTTTTGTCAATACACATCCTCCCATGAGCACAATGGAACTGATCTATGATGAAACGTCTGGTTCAATGTCAATTGCACACATACGGAGTGCCAAAGTTACAAATGTTTTAGGTTTTACCTGGTTTACACTGAAGTTCACAGTCATCTTCATCAGACCCATCCTTGCAGTCAATCTCTCCATCACAAACATGACTGTACAGGACACACTCACGGCCGTCCTTACATGGTTTAGATCCCACACGACACTTTAATGATGCAGTTGAGGTTGAAAGAGCCACAGTGGGACAGCTGACCTCGTCTGAACCATCAAGACAGTGAGAGTGACCATCACACACCAAATTTAACTCCACACACTTTCTTCTGTCCTTACACAGGAAGTTGCCTACAATGGAGGAAAAAAGCACAATATGAACACTACATTATTATGAGCCATAATAGGGCGAGTTCATATTTCTAGTTAATTAACAGGGTGCCTGTTCAGCCGTCTCAGCCTTCACAAATGTCTCTGTGAAATGCATTATGAAGATGAACTGCAACTCCGAATACTTGCCACACAGACACGAGAGATATGTCTTTATCCTTTAGAAAATCCTGAAGTGTCTACTTTATACAGTTAAAATATTTAAGCATGTGATTTTGTAAAAAGCAAGAAAGTAAAGATAAAGTTGAAAGAAAAAGTATGTGAACCCTTTTGGCTTACTTGGATTTCTTCATAAATTGGTCATAAAATGTGTTCTGATCTTCATCTAAGTCACAACAATAGAGAAACACAGTCTGCTTAAACTAATACCGCACAAACATTATATGTTTTCATGTTTTTATTGAACACAACATGTAAACATTCATAGTGCAGGGTGGAAAAAGTATGTGAAACCCTAGGCTAATGACTTCTCCAAGAGCTAATTGGAGCCAGGAGTCAGCCAACCTGGGGTCCAATCAATGTGATGAGATTGGATGTGTTGATTAAAGCTGGCCTGTCCAATAAAAAACACACCAGTTTTGAGTTTGCTGTTCTGAAGAAGCGTTGTCTGATGTGAACAATGCCTCGCACAAAAGTGCTCTCAGAAGACCTACGATCAAGAATTGTTGACTTACATAAAGCTGGAAAGGGCTACAAAAGTATATCTAAAAGCCTTGATGTCCATGTGTCCACGGTAAGACAGATTGTCTACAAATGGAGAAAGTTCAGCACTGTTGCTACACTCCCTAGGCGTGGTCGTCCTGTAAAGATGACTGCAAGAGCACAACGCAGAATGCTCAATGAGGTGAAGAAGAATCCTAGAGTGTCAGCTAAACACTTACAGAAATCTCTGGCAAATGCTAACATTTTTGTTGACAAATCTACAATAAGGAAAACATTAAACAAGAATGGACATCATGGGAGGACACCACGGAGGAAGCCACTGCTGTCCAAAAAAAAACATTGCAGCATGTTTGAAGTTTGCAAAAGAGCACCTGGATGTTCCACAGCACTACTGGCAAAACATTCTTTGGACAGATGAAACCAAAATTGAGTTGTTTGGAAAGAACACACAACGCTATGTGTGGAGAACAAAAGGCACAGCACACCAACATCAAAACCTCATCCCAACTGTGAAATATGGTGGAGGGGGCATCATGGTTTGGGGCTGCTTTGCTGCCTCAGGCCCTGGACGGATTACTGTCATCGATGGAAAAATGAATTCCAAAGTTTATCAAGACATTTTGCAGGAAAACTTAAGACCATCTGTCCGCCAACTGAAGCTTAACAGAGGATGGACGATGCAACAGGACAACGACCCAAAGCATAGAAGTAAATCAACAACAGAATGGCTTCAACAGAAGAAAATACGCCTTCTGGAGTGGCCCAGTCAGAGTCCTGACCTCAACCCGATTGAGATGCTGTGGCATGACCTCAAGAGAGCGATTCACACCAGACATCCCAAGAATATTGCTGAACTGAAACACTTTTGTAAAGAGGAATGGTCCAAAATTTCTCCTGACCGTTGTGCAGGTCTGATCTGCAACTATAGGAAACGTTTGGTTGAGGTTATTGCTGCCAAAGGAGAGTCAACCAGTTATTAAACCCAAAGGTTCACATACTTTTTCCACCCTGCACTATGAATGTTTACATGTTGTGTTCAATAAAAACATAAACTAATACCGCACAAACGTTATACGTTTTTAAGCAGACTGTGTTTCTCTATTGTTGTGACTTAGATGAAGATCAGAACACATTTTATGACCAATTTATGAAGAAATCCAAGTAAGCCCAAAGGGTTCACATACTTTTTCTTTCAACTGTATATGATCTCTCGCAAACAGTCAACACCCCCAAACAACGGCACAAGAAAATTGACATTTATATTCATATTATTCATCTGTCTGTGCATTTGGACGATAACATGTGGCACATGTGAGAAAAAGTTTACTTTTACTTTATAAAACAGATTTGGTCTCTGACAATGAACAAGTTCATTGTGAAGAGTTACTAAATCCAGCGTCGCGAGCATAGGCACAGATCCTGTGGGTGCTCCGGGGCACGAGCACCCACGGAAAAAACACCATGTTATCAATCAATTTTAACCAGTCAAATAAGCTTTTAAAATTTGGCTGCCTCTCTGATTGGTTGATCTTGCGAATCGTAATTCCGATAGAGTGGTTGACCTTCCAAACAGCAGTGGGCGTGGTGAATCGTTCATCATTACGATAATGTCAACTAATGTCTTTTAATAACGAACCCGTCCATTTCTACGCGAAATATAACGAAAAACTTCAATTGACCCCATTATCTCTTCACGAAGAAATTGCAGCATTGCTACTTAAAGTGAACAGCCGTTGTTTTAGACATCATCAAGTAATGGCAGCAGCAGCAGAAGTAAAGGCGGAAGGGAGAAGCTGAACTCTCGAACACATCAAGAAAACTGTGAAAGAAAAACATATCCCTGGATAGCATACAATGCTTCCAAGAACAAAGTATTTAGTGAACTCTGCTGTAAAGCAAAAGAAATGCGTCCCCCATTCCCATCTACCACAAACGAGCTAGAATCCTATGCAGCATTTGTAAAAGAACGCGTTTGGTCAGATGGTATAGTCTGCTTAGATTGGTCAATCACATGACACTAGGCTAGCGGTTAGGAGGGGATTAGACCGTGGAATAGCGGAACGAATCATTTGAGAGTCAGTCAAGGCAAGAATAATTTTTGTTGGACACTCCATAAAGCAAAGTAGGCCCTTAAAAATCATCTGCTTCTTACTCTTTAACCTTTAGACTTACACAAGCTACAGGGTTGTTAGAGGGAAAGCGCACACTCACACTGTGGGCACATGCCAGTCTTGGGAGTCTAATGCCTTGTTATAATCAATAAGATACACGGATATGAAAATGCAATTTTCAAGCTGTTGGTACAGAAAGAGTACCTGGGCTGAGACATGTATCAAAGCAAAATGCTTCATCAATCCCATCAGGACAGTCCCTTTTCCCATCACAGAGTCTAGTGTGAGGTATGCACAGGGACCCATCGCTACACAATACTGAAGGACTCTTGCAATCCAGTACCTTTGCAGGGTACCCTAAAGAGATGGTAGGAAAAACAACACATTACTCTCTGGAAGACAAAAATTTGTGAATGTTGTAATTTGTCATTTAACGATGTAAAATGATAATGGCGACACCAACCACAGTCTGACTCATCCGTGCCGTCCACACAGTCACGCTCTCCATCACACAGGAAATTCTCTGGGATGCAGCGTGTTTTGTTGTCACAGCGATGGCTGCAGCTTTTGGTGCGTAGAAAGCAGTCGCTTTCGTCTGAAAAATCTTGACATTGCGGTCTGCCATCACAGACTTGTTTAAGGTCTATGCATTTTTTTCCATGGGCACACTGAAACTCCCCTGAGGAGGCAATAACAGTAAACATTTTTATCTGTGATCAAGTACCCATAAAATAAATTGAAATGAAAGTGGATGCTTGCCCCCATAAAAAAAGTATCAGAAAAACAGACGTAGAAGTAGGCACACCAAAGCATTAACAATATCAAAACAAATAATAGACTTCAAGCACGCTGGCTCTTCAAGTCATTAAAAATGCTAAAGTTTCCACCCTTTATACCTCCAGGTGATTTGTCTTGACTTGCACCGAAACAAACCCCCCCAAAAATCAATCAATTTCAAATTGATGCATTATGCGGAAATGTAAATTGAGGATAATTTTAAGATCATCCGATTCTCTTACTTTCCCCTATATTAGCCCAAATTTTTATTGCCAACTGACCTTAGTACAGCCTGACCATTCGTGAATTTAACGTGTGCATTTTTCATTTTGGAATGATTTACCTTGAATTATGTCAGCACTTTTTAATAATTTGTTTCCTCATTTAAGATCAAAATATACTTTTTTCCCTGAATTTCACACGCAGGCCTCAGAATTTCTCTTGTACACCCCTCAGAATTACGATTGTTCCGGGAGGCAACTAGTTAGATGCCTTCCCAGTTTAGAGTCAATTCAGCTGTGATAAAGGTCTATTGCTGCCACTATAGGCCTCTAAGGAGGGATATCACTTAAATATTTATATATTTGATTTTCGCATAATCACATTCAGCTTTTGTAAACATATCACAATACATTTAAAAAAATTGTTTAAGTTGGGTATTTTAAAAATGAGAAACTGGATTGCAACCCATTTTCTTGAAAGAGCTGGATAAGGGGTCGATCATAGAGAATGCGTTTTTTGATGACACTCTTTCGAAATGTTTTAATTTGGCAGGGAGCGTTTGCACCCTGCATATGCCGCGTTTTTGACAGAGCGCTCAGAGTGCTGGAAGTTGATTAAACTGGACAATGGGTAAAAAGGAGCATGACGTCAAGTGGTTTTCTGCTCAATCAAATGAAAGGAGAGGCAGGCCTTCCAATGTGGTGACAGAACTTCAGTTGCTTGAAACATCGAGAAACTACAATGATGGAAAACGCGTGTTGGCTGTCGCGGGTTAACAGAGCAAGATCAGACCAAGGTGGTTACCTAGCAACATTAAACACTGCGTTCTGCTCTTTTCAAAGAGTTAACCAAAAGAGCAGAACTCCTCCTTTTACAGAAAATGTGTCCTCTACAACCTCTGGATCAGGACAAGTTGATCGGATGACATTGAAGAGACAAGTGTCAACACACTTCTGATCATAATGTTTATGTGGACAACTTTCAGATATAGATTGCACAATGCCAAATGTAAATGCACCCAGAGTGACGCAAATCTGATACTGAACATAAATTTGTTCGACAGAGGACTCATTCGCGGGAATCAGAGTCAGCTCCTTTTTCGCAAGCCAATAACTTTGTTATTCATTCACTTTCGGCTTTACAACTTTGCAGACTGCTTGCATTCACACACAGCAACATTACGCACAGCGTGAAATATCATTTTAAGGACATCGTAACATCGCTTGCAGTCAGAAAATAAAACCGTGCCATTTAGCATAAAAACTGGTTCTTGGCTTGTAATCATAGGGAAACCGCTTTGAAATGCTATAGAAACATATCTTGGAGCCTCAGTGGTTCTTTGGGATGACCGAGGTGCTATATGGTTCTTTAGCGGTTCTATAGAGCACCTGTTAGGATGTTTTGAGATGCACGTTAACGCAATTCATGTAGTTGACATTCATGTAGTTCCCCTAACTAGCTTTTATGTTTAAATTGGTCATAGATTTCCATGGCAGAAGCAGAATGCATTAAGAACCCTAACAGATGCAATAGCTTGAAAACTACAGAGTTCTCCCTTTAGGTTTTGTTTAATGCCATTTAAAACATGGTGTTGATTTAGCGCAAAAAAAAAATGAAAGGGACATCACATGTTTACTTTATTTGCGGACAACACATTTTGTGTTCATTTCAACAATACGAGTAGCTTTAAATCAACCATTTTTAATGGAGTGTTGTTACTATGTAGTAACACTTGGACACCAGTGGGCTTGTAAATTTTTAGCAAATTACTCACTTCATTTAACCTACTGCAAAATTGATATACATTTATAATTATTATGGGACCGTGACAGTTGACAAGTTGTGTACACACAAGTTGTCAACTGTCACGGTCCCACAATAATTTTAATGATTTAACTGCTAATATCTTATGCCAATTGGAAAAGAACCCTTACAATTGGTGTGTATATGTATGTGTATATACATAAATTGTACAGCTTAAAACTGCAATCATCCTGTGCCAAACAGATATTTTTTCCAATCAAATGCTTCAGAGATCAATATTTGCGATGATTTTAGGAGGACAGACAAGATCTAGCTAAACCTTCCCAGATGACCCGTCTAAACCAAGACACCACCACAGAGAAAATATTTTACTTGTCAAGCAAACAGGCAAGTACATCCTACCTTCTTTACAATTAACACTGCAGTCGGCTTCATCAGATCCATCCTTACAGTCCATCTCTCCATCACAGAAATGACTATACAGGACACACTCTTGGCCATCTTTACAGGGCTTAGACCCCACACGACACTTTAATGATGCTGTCATTAAGGTTGTAGGAGTTGTAGTGGGACAACCGACCTCATCGGAACCATCAACACAGTTAGAGCGGGCGTCACACACAAAATTTCTCTTCACACACTTCTTCCTGTCCTTGCACATGAAGTCACCTGGAAATTACAAATGAAATTCTCAAACAGACTGTTCTTGCCATCTAGTTAAACATTAAACGCAAGTAATTTAATTAGGGATGCATTACTGCGATATGGACAGTTGCGAAGGCACGGTCGCTCATCAGAACCATCCGGGCAGTCTCTTCTTCCATCACACAAATATTGTTGCAGGATGCAGAGTGTTGTCCCTTGACAAGCCACATAAGGAGTCTTGCAGGGTGATGGTGGGGTTGGTATTGCTAAAAGTGTTGGGATTTTTAAGAGATAGACACATAACAGGAAACAGTCAATTTTCGAAAGTAGATTTTTACATAATCTGAAACCTTAAGAAATATGATCTCTAGGTTAGGACAATATACAACCATTCAAAAGTGCAATAAAAATCTAAATATTGAGAAAATGGCCTTTGAAGTTGTTAATTAGGGGCACCATTTAATAAAACTGCAGATCCCTACAGCCAAAATTACTCCTGATATTAGGTTTATTAAACAATGCAACGCTGCATAGAGCAATCTGTTTTTTGATGATAAACTACGCAGGGTGTTTAAAAGCAAAATGAGTCATTCACGCTTATATTGCTCCCGTATGACCATGACATCGAAGCAAATTGGAAATGTAATACACCGATAGGCCACAAACTGAACATTACAATGGATTCCACTGTGCTAAGAAAGATCATTTTGTTTACGTTTACCTCAAATCAGTCGCATCATTATGATGAAAGCATGCTAGGGTGCAGATGGTAAAGTACAATGTATGCGCAGGCCAGCAGGGGAGTGTGGACAATCGCATTCGGGCGTGGTTGAGAGCAACCAGGCCAAGTGTGAGTACAGCCTAAGACTGAGGACTTACCACAGTCTGCCTCATCTGATCCATCCCAGCAGTCTCTCATCCCATTACATAAGAACACCTCTGGAATGCAACGAGTGTTTCCGTCACAGCGCATGCTGCAGCTCTTTGTGGGTTTCCAGCATCCTGCTTCATCTGAATGATCCAGACACTGAGGAATCCCGTCACATACCTGCCTAAAGTCAATACACTTCTTCCCCTGAACACACTGAAACTGACCTGTGAGAAAATACAAAATACCAATATGTATCTTACATAATGAACATAAACAAACTTGGTTTTTCAATTACTGGGCAAGGCTTAAATGAGCAATTTCTTAAGACTTTAGAAAACAGTGTTTGTATCAATCAAGCAAATCTATTAGGCAGATTTACCCCTCTAGAACAGGGGTTCCCAAATTTTCAGCACGTGACCCCCAAACTAACAGTGCCAGTGATGGTGATGCCAGAGATGGTTAAAGTAGCTCAAACAAACGTTGGACGCAAATGCACCTTTTAGGTCTACCCAAACAAGCATAATGACTGAACATAAGAGAACTGCCTAACATAATATTTTATAGTTATTTCATTACTTCACTTGTTAAATCGGTTTGAAGAAATTCGACCATCTGTTTATGTACGAGTGCTGATGGTTGTAGTCTGCCTCTTTAACCCTCTCTGACAGCGGTGCTTATCCGCCCTCCTCAGCTGGCCTCCCTGCGTTGTCTTTGGTCGAATTAAGCCATGTTGACAAATTTGAATATCCTAAACTTAAAGCGGCCCTGCAACAATGTGTCATGCATTCTGACTTTACAATGGCAAACTTAAAACTATCAGGCATATGAAGTCGTTATAGACTGGCAGAAAAAATATATCCTTATTTGAACCACTGTGATCATAACACGTTTTATCTACAGATTATTGTTCTAACGATTTAATGATTTAACTTTACTATGTCCAGTATTTGGTTCAATTCTCCGCCTATATCACCGTTTTATAATATAAACGTGAATAACTCTGGATCCAATCTTTAATGTGTTGCCTTCTGTCATACGTGATTAAATCATTATATTTTACAGTACATGTGGTTGAAGTACTGGCGAAAATTCCTGAACTAGTTTCATATATAAATGTTTTTCACCTGCCGCCCTTCCCCAACGGTGGCACTCAATGGAACAGTAGAGCATTCTGGTTGACAACTTCTGTATACCTGGGCAGACTGCCCAAATAAATGCTTTGTGTGGGAAACGCTGTATTTGTTTCAACTCATTTTGTAAAACTTGTTAATGAATTGTATCGTGCATCGCGAGCTGAGTGAATCGTTACATCCCTTTTTAACAATTAATCAGAAACCAAAATAGTATAATTTCACCTGGATTGCACTGAAGCTCACAGTCCTCCTCATCAGATCCATCCCTACAGTCCATCTCTCCATCACACACATGACTGTACAGGACACAGTCTCTGACATTTTTACAGGGTTTAGATCCCACACGACACTTGAACGACCCTGTGGTTGAGGTTGTAGGAGCCATTGTGGGACAACCGACCTCATCAGAACCGTCAAAACAGTGAGAGCGACTATCACACACCAGATTCCTCTCAACACACTTCTTTCTGTCCTTACACAGGAAGTCATCTGGAAACAAAATGACAAGGTTGAGAGAAAGGACAATATTTATTTATTCAAACGTCATATCAGCATTTAAGGCTATTCACAATATACCACAGATATCAAAATATCAATATCAAAAAAAGAAAAACCGTCATTTCACCTGGAGAAGCACATGCATCTATACAAGAAGCTGCATCTGATCCGTCAGGACAATATCTTTGGTCACACATCTCAGCCTTAGAAACACATACTGATGTTCCCGGACACAGAAAAGAGGGACTTTTACAGCTTCCCTGGGAAGGTCTGGATATTGCTGTCATAAACAATACAAAATGTACCATAAAAACAGCTTTACAGAAAGTTAAACAGTCATTAGGTCTTAAGTGTCATATATATATATATATATATATATATATATATATATATATATATATATATATATATATATATATATATATATATATATATATATATATATATATGAGAACAATACTTTTTACATGAAGTTATAAAAAAATACTTAAGAAATATGTAAAAATACATATTATTTGTATTGGGTCAGATTAGTAATAAATCATGTTCAGCAAAAAGTGTGGCTTCTCATGCTGAACATGGTCAACTTGTTAAAAAACGAGTTGGACCACATGACATAGTATTTCTATTAGTGGTGGGCCGTTAACGGCGTTAACGCAGTGAGACTCTTATCGCGCGATAAAAAAAATGTCGCCGTTAATCTATTCTCAAAGTCGGGTTGGGAGCTGGGTCTATACTACACAAGCTATGATGACTTTCACTTTGATATTTTAGCGCGGATGTATACATAGATTAATGTCACTGTAGGGGAAGAGAACGAGATTTTTCAACTCGCGTGATTCGCGTCATTCGCGTCATTCTCGCCGCCTCATCATCTCATAAGCAGGGCTTCATTCGCGCGATTCGCGCAGCAAGTAGGTCTATCGCCTCTTTGCATTGACTTAACATGTAAATCACTCGTGTTTGGTCTGAACACAACATAACGTTACTGTGAAATGACCAGATCAAACGTGACGTGCTAACATGGATGCAGCTATGAAGCCGCCGGGTTTGCATTTATTTTTAAGACGCTTCCCAATGGAAACCTCGACAAGACTAAGCTTGTTTGCACCTTGTGCAATGTGGAATTGGTTTACTGTACGAAATTGGTTTACATACAGTTAGTTTAAAAAAAAAAACTTTCTCTCAACAGGTAGTGGTCTAGCTTTAGTTGAAACCAATAACTTTGTATTGGCACCTAATGTATTATGGCTCCTGTATGACATATCGATTGTTGCTCCCTAACTCTTTGTAAGTCGCTTTGGATAAAAGCGTCTGCTAAATGACTGAATTTAAATGTAAATGTACTGTAGGAGCTCTTCCAGTCTCAAGTACCACCTAAACACAAAGCATCCCTTAGCTAATGCGGAAGTAAACACAAGTACATCTTATTGAACATAATTTAATTTTCATCACAAATTATCATAGTAGAACAGCTTTCTCAAGTAGTTTGTGATGCATTTTGGAAACAGGAGATGAGCCCCTTCTCTAATGCGCCACCTGGCTTGAGAAACCCGTTCTCAAAGACTTACTTTTAGTCATTATTTGGGTAACACACATATTCTGAATGCCTTCGGCAGAATTCAAATGAGCCATTTTAATCTAGATTAATTCCAAGATTAATCTAGATTAATCTAGATTAAAAAAATTAATCTATGCCCACCACTAATTTCTATACTTTATGCACTCCCATCAAATGGTTTATGAAACTTTATTTCTAATTCAAATCACGAAGGGACGATGTGATGCGTGTTGCTTGCCTTTGCTGTAGTTCCATCCCACTCTGCCCACTAGTCCCACCTCTAGCAGCTCATGTTTTCCAGAAGTTATCGTACACTAGTATCTCTCTTTTATAAATTTGATCAAACTAAATGCTCTTGGAAGAGATGACGTATGCAATACTACCGTTAGGCACTCAAGATTAATATAAGATTGGCAGAAACTGCCTGTGATACAGGATCTATAACTTATGATATATATTGAAACTACCATTCATTTCTAAGGTACTTGAAAAATTTGTTTCAACTCAATTATATATAGAAAAAATACATAAATTCCAAACAGAGGGCTTATTTATCAACAGCTGTGGTAAAATGGCCAGAAACACTGCTTGCTGCTGCCTGCTCTTTTTGAGAATGATCAACTCAAGTTTGGCATCTATGTACAGCTTCGAATTTCAGCTTTCAGTTTCACCTACTCTCCACAATGTCATTACAGCGGTAAGCCAACAGAGCAGAGGAAATGTATTGCTGCATTCAAAACCTGGAAGCGAGTTAGCATTTTAGGACTTGTGGTTCAGTCGCTCCAAAGTCTATGGGTTTCTGGTGAATCACTAAAAAAATAAGCTCTGTGGTTAAAACCTAAATATTTTCAAGTTTTATTCTATGACAAAACCCACCAATTATAACCCACTTGTGATTTTGTAAAGGCTTTTTGTGTCTTAAAAGCGGCAATTGCTAACCAGTGGCTTAACGTAGTTGCGGATTAATTCATGGAGTAATTACTTACCAGGGAAAACATTAAAAAGTTTGAAAGAGTTGTCTGAAGCTTGGAGGTCGTGACATTGATATCATGCGCCCTTAAGTGTACTCGGTTTACAGCATTGTGTTTCGGTTTTAAAAGAAACAAATGTTAATTTGTAAAGATTAACTAGACAAATCAAGTAAACATCATAATCCGTTGATAATCAAAGCTTTTTTTCGCCATTTTGCATAACTCTTAGGGAAAAATACATAGGCTTTCAGTCAAGGTAACCAGTGCGCCACTTACTTCCGGGTAAGAAAATCACATCATTGAGGTATTGGATAGAAAGCTTATTTCAATCTAGAATCAGAAAGCTGAATAAATAACTACTAGTTTTAAATCAAAACTGCCCCAACAGTGTACAGAGAGAGACCCGAGTGAACAGTCAGCTTTTGTGGGCGGAGTTTGGAGGTGAGACGTGAACTGATATGATTGTCAGTCAGCATTGCTTTATGGATTTTTTTTATCATTTTGCAATTTAGCCTATAATAATCCAACAGTTTTCATTTATTCGTATTTTTACTTTATAGGCCTAATGTGGAATAACACTAACTGTTCTGTTGAAGGGGTAAAGAGTAACTTACATTACATTGATTTTAGGCCCAATCAATAAAGGCCATTCATGAAGGGAGAAGGCTCAATATCTCAATTTAATTTACTCAATTTTATATTAAATTGTATTGTTTTTGTTTGAAAAGCAAGAAAACTTATAAAAAGCACATTTTGACTATTCTTCGATTTATCAAGTTATTTCTTTTACTGATAGACGAACTGTAATGCAAAAAAACACGTTCAGTATTATTTGGGCTTCGGCCAAGAATTTTCGTTTTGGTGCATCCCTAGTTTGGTGCGTTACATTGTGTCAGATGACCCCTTTAACATCCAAACGTTAGGTGCTGCTCACCACAGTTGACTTCATCAGCACCATCTTGACAGTCCTTAATCCCATTACAGATGAAATCTTCAGGAATACAATGCGTGTTCCAGTCGCACCGCATGACACAGATCCCTGAGGCTTTCTGGCATCCCATCTCATCAGATTTATCCAGACACTGAGGAGTTTCATCACACACTTGATTCTTCTCAATACATCTCCCATCAGTCGTACACTGAAACTGACCTTTCGTAATTGAACAAATTAGGTTAATTTGATTAGTATGAGAATGAGACCGACAAAAAGTGCATTGAAAACAAAACTTAGATTTGCCAACCTGGTCGGCACTGACGTTTACAGTTTTGTTCATCTGATCCATCCTTGCAGTCAATCTGTCCATCACACACATTTCTGTACAGGACACATCCTCTGCCATCTTTACAGGGTTTAGATCCCAGACGACACTTTAACAATGCTATGGTTGGTGTTCTACTTCCTCTGATGGGACAACCAACCTCATCCGAACCGTCAAGACAGTGAGAACGGCCATCACACACCAAACTCCTCTCCACACATTTCCTCCTATCCTTACAAAGGAAATCACCTAGCAAGGGTTCATAGATGTCAGCGATTTGTTTATTTGGGAGGAAAAAAATTACAGAACCCAAGATAGATTACAGTAAAATGAAGGGAAGATTTACCCATTTTTGCACAAACATGTATGCATGAAACTTCATCAGAACCATCAGGACAATCTAGCTTCCCATCACACAGATGAGTCTGAGAAATGCACAATGAAGTTCCCGGACATGTTATGGAAGGACTTCTACAGACTGGAGGCAGAGAGGCAACAAATGTCGAGGCACCTTTCTTGACCGCCACTAAATTTAGGTTTCTACTGTTCATTTCAGCTGTGAGAATAAGGAAAGAAATCTGTTAAAGCATAAACCGAGAAACCCATAACCAAGTGCTCCTACTCACGTTACTCAAGGAAATGATAGAACATAAGTGGCTTCAGGAGAAAAAAGGATAGTCTCTAACATTAAATTTAATCTTTAAATGGCTTTCTACAACACCGATTCCAGAGGCAGAGAACATGCAAGCAATCGATTTACAGAATGATTCTAAACCCCAAAATTCAAAAAGCAGTAGGGCTCTATTCTGTTAATGTAAAGGTAATATGATTGCCAAATATTTCAACAGCCAAAATTTCAGTGCATCTCTAAACATCAGTAGTAAATTTTCATTAAGCATACACAAAAATGCATTGCACACATAAATCTCCATCAACTGAAACAGCACTCACTGCAGTTTGCTTCATCAGTGGCATCCAAACAGTCCTTCTCTCCATCACAGAGAAAGCTTTCAGGGATGCAGAGAGTTTTATTATCACAGCGGTGTTTGCATTCGTGTGAGCGAGTGAAACAGTCAGTTTCATCAGAACGATCCTGACATTGAGGTGTGCCATCACACACCTGTATTTTCTCAATACACATCCTCCCATGAGCACAATGGAATTGATCTGCAAGGAAACGTCAAACAATACATTACATCCAAATTCTTAAACCCAAGACATGTTTAAAATGATTTATCGTTTTACCTGGTTTACACTGAAGTTCACAGTCGACTTCATCGGATCCATCCTTACAGTCCATCTCTCCATCACACACGTGACTGTGCATGACACACTCCCGGCCGTCTTGACAGGGTTTAGATCCCACACGACACTTTAAAGACGCTGTGGTTGATGTTCCACTGCGCCCAATTGGACAAGTTACCTCATCAGATCCGTCAAGACAGTGAGACTGGCCATCACAAACCAAATTCCTCTCCACACACTTCCTCCTGTCCTTACACAGGAAATCACCTAGAAAGATTTCATAGATGTCAATGCTTTGCTTAGCATTTGCAGAATATATAACATCAAAGATTGAGTGATTTACCCATTTTGCACACGTATCCATGCATGAAACTTCATCAGAACCATCAGGACAATCTAGCTTCCCATCACAAAGGCGAGTCTGAGAAATGCACAATAATGTTCCTGGACACATCATAGAAGGACTTCTACAGACTTGAGGCTGAGAGGCGACCAAAGTCGACACGCCTTTGTTCTCCACCAAATTTAGATTTCCACTGTTAATTTCATCTGTGACAATAAGGACGATGGAAGGGGTAATGCATTTGAATGAAATTGGTTTAAAGTCATTTCTGCAACTCTAAGGTTAGGTAACCTTAGTGCTGCAAAAAAATTCAAATTGATTTTGAATGTGCATAAACAATAACGCGTGTACACAGAAACCTCCATCCACTTAAACCTCACTCACTGCAGTTTTCTTCATCAGTGGCATCCATACAGTCCTTCTCTCCATCACAGAGGAAGCTTTCAGGGATGCAGCGAGTTTTATTATCACAGCGGTGTTTGCAGTCATGAGAGCGAATAAAACAATCCGCTTCATCAGAGCGATCCTGACATTGAGGTGTGCCATCACACACCAGTTTTTTGTCAATACACATCCTCCCATGAGCACAATGGAACTGATCTATGAGGAAACTTTTGGTTCAATGTCAATTGCACACATACAGAGTGGCAAAGTTACAAATGTTTTAGGTTTTACCTGGTTTACACTGAAGTTCACAGTCATCTTCATCAGACCCATCCTTGCAGTCAATCTCTCCATCACAAACATGACTGTACAGGACACACTCACGGGCATCTTTACAGGGTTTAGATCCCACACGACACTTTAATGATAATGATGATGTTGTTGAGGTTGCAGGAGCTGCTGAAGGACAACCGACCTCATCTGAACCATCAGGACAGTGAGAGTGACCATCACACACCAAATTTCTTTCCACACAATTACTCCTGTCCTCACAGAGGAATTCACCTAAGGGTACAAAGAACTTTAAATTTTTGTAGCACATGGCCTTGTTCTCCTTCTGATAAGGCTGTCAAACAATTCATGGCTATTAATCGCAACCAGAATCAAAATTTGTGTTTCCATAATATGTTTGTGTTTACTATTGCATTTATAAAACATTCAGGTACACAAAGAAATGCATGCATTTTCTCACCTCCACATGGCCGGTACTGATTAGTCTGATAAGCTGGTTCCTTTAAGAACCGGCTTCTATTATTTCTTGTTCATTTAAAAAAAATTAAGTATATACCCGAAGAAGATATTTTCACCAAGAAAAATCAAATTACATCTTTTGATGTTGACACACGCAAAGCAACAGTTCCTTCTGTGGACCTCTCACGTCAAGTTTGCACAGGGCCTCACACCACCCTTGTGCGGCCCTGCATATAGCAAGTATTAACATGTTTTTGTGTACATGTTACGTGCTTATAAGTACAGCATTTGTATATTCATTTGAAAAAATATATTCTCAATGCAATTAATCGAGTCCAGTGATTAAATTAGACGACCTCCTGCAGCAGCACCACGTTACCTGGCTTTGCACACGTGTAAAAGCAGAAAGCCTCATCAGACCCATCAGGACAATCACTCTTGCCATCACATTGCTGAGACTGACTGATACACACAGTTGAACCTGGACAAAAGACCAGGGGGCTTATGCAAGTCACTTCAGAAGGACGCAAATCTTCAGCCATGTCATCTGAAAAAGCGACATTTAAACAGAACAAGTGTACAGATAAGGCCGCATAATGATACAGTAGACCTCAGAATGTGAAAGATTAACTCAATATAACAAACCTTGCGCGACCTCCCTGAGAGCAACAGATAAGCCAATTATATCATTTTCAACAGCTACCTCCGAGATACGAGTTCGATCTTTGCGATTCCATACTGACAGGATGTTACTGGACAAGGCCACTACGTAGGGTTCATAAGCAGCCACAATAGAACCAGGAAGGACCCACTCTTTACCTCCAGAGTATTTCCTAGCCTTTAGTAGACTCATGACCTGCAAGACTAGAGTTTAAAAAAAGTCCTCAAAGTTAGCAAAACTAATTGAAATATTCAAGAGTACACTAATAGTTATTTAAGACAAAAGGTTGCACGCACAAGAGCCACCATTCCAAAGAAAGCTGTTTGCTTTTCTGTCAAATGCAATTGTGCCGAAACCATTTTCCTCCAAGCTGAAGACAGCTTCTGCTCTTCCACCGATCAAACCCAGTTTCATTCTCATGATCTGAACTCCCTCAAGCCAATAGAGCTTTCCTTTCTGCCAATCCACGAAAAGGTCAAGGATTGCAGTTCTGGCTTGATATAACTGCCTGGAAATACTCTGATGAAGGGGGCCAATGGTAGAAACACCGATGGACAGTTCATCACAGGCCAGCCAGTACAGATTCCCAGTCTTCTGATCCACTCGCACAACGCAAGCTGCAAGTGAAATGGGGAAAATCAGAATAAAATATTCTTGCCAAACATTTCAGTTGTACTTCCTGTTTAACATTACATTTTCCATCACAAGGGTTTAACTCCGTTCACGATTAAGTACTCTGTTCATGATTATGGTTCCATAATATTTCTTCCCATATATTTTGCATCTGAAAGGAAAACTCCTACAATTAAAAATGTAATGTCAGACGCAAAAATAACTGTCCAAATCTTTACTGCACTAATTTTTAAAGAGTGTCTGACACTAGCTTTTTAAAGCAAAAGGTCTGCGCTGGCGCAAAATGTTGGTAAATCTAGCAAGTCACATGTTGGCTGCTCGACCAATAAGATTGAACAAACACTGTTACAATTGCCATAGCGCCGACAAATGCATTTTTTGTATTCCAATGTGTAATACGATGATAAAGCCTGATTATATTTTCGCCGCACTTAAATAGTAAAATATTTCTATGGTTCACGCCACCCCTTTCATGATTCATTTTGGACTTAAATTTAATTCCCATAGATGTTATATTATAGCATATTTATGGTATTTGCCCTTTCCCTATATTGGGAAATATGTAGCCTACACATAAATTTACCCAAGCTCAACAACAACTTATTTTCTAATTTTGATGTGCTTTACAGTTATTCATGAATTGCAGCATTGAACAGCATTAGCCAGTGGGAGTTAAAATTGCAGTAGTGCAATTCAATAAGGATTTTGAAAGGTTTAAGGAGGGAGGGGATTACCCAAGGCGTGAGCAGAAATTACACTGTTGAGGCATTGTTGAGAATGGGAACTAAGCATTTAATACCCCTTCTGATTTTTTTAATTATGAAAAATATTTCAGTCCAGTGTTTAACTTTTGACCAGTAGCATATGTTAAAGAAATGCAAATAAACATGTGTTAATAAAAATACCAAGTTGCTTTGCATTCCGTGGAATATTTTCAATAAACTGAAAAAAAAACATTTAATTTTATAATAAAAATTTTCCAATTTAATTTTATAAGTTTGTATAACAGGAAATTAAGACGAGCAAACGAGTCACTTGAAAGTACAAACTCAGCGTTTTAGTATGACAAAGTTAAATAAATCTAATTATTAAACTTGCTCAATTTGATTGGAAAATAATGTATGGGAAATGCAAGTGTGGCTATTCGTTTTGTGGCAATTAATTGCCATCAAATTTCCATTTCAATTTGGCTTCCAAGAATGTCTTGACAATTTGAAGAAAACATTGAGATTTATCCTACACCTGCTATAATTTATTCTAATGCCCGTTTAGATGCAATGCATCCTATATACGATGACTAATGGTGTTATCGGTTTTGCCCTGACATGTAGCACACAGCGATACACAAAATCCAGCAAACTTAGCTAGGAGGGGTCAATTTTACATTCATAGAGTTTGTAGAGAATGCTTTGGATCATAAGTCAAGTACTAACACATACCAGGTTTTAATGTAAGAATGTACTCTGACATGTCCTGAGAGAGCTTGTTAGTCTTCACATGACCAGTCCCATTACACCATACCACACATCCACGTTTCCAGTGCATGTCGAATGCCTGAATGTCCTCATCTGAAGTAAAGAGTTCAGTTTTGATGGTGGTGTTCCCCGTAAACTCCAGACTGTATATGACCATGGCAGTTGCATAGGCAACCTTAAAATCTGAAATTCGCAGAGAAAATGAGATGTCAAAAGGCTCATTGTGCTTATCTTTGAACAATAAATCTGCTTTTAAAAGATATGTCAAAATAGGGGAAAAAACTAACTTTCACAAGAGCCATAAGCCACAGGCAACATTCCCTCGGGACACAAACAGGTGAATCCAACTGGACTTTCCTTGGATGGCAAACACAGCGTGCACCTGGAGTTTTTACATGGTGAAAAACCTGTGAAGAAAACTCATACCAATGAGCTTAGTCCGGATTAGACCTCATGGTTTAACCACAGAATTATTCACAAATAAAAGGGCTATTTTCCCAGACAGGGATTATTTTAAACCAGGACTAGGCCGTCATTAAACTAGGATAAATTAGTCATTTTTAAATAACTACATATTCAGCAATTTTTTTTAGTGCAAGTTGTTTTTTTCGATCTAACAGTACAAGTTGTTTGCGATCAAGACGCCTCTAACATTTAAAATAGTCTGACTAGGCTTAAGCCCCGTACAGGAAATCACCCCCAAGAAGGCTGAATTCACCTTGAGGCTGCTGAAGCTCATGGTAGACAGTAAGAACAGGAAGTGACGCTTTAAGGAGGAACTCATTATATTTTGCAGGGGGTAGATTTTGAGGAGTTTGCCAGAGTCTCTTTTCATCTGCCCAGTAGAACCAGCCATTGAACACTGCCAGGCTCTGACCAGGACTTCCTTGAAAAAAGTTCCAAAACGTGTAACTCCCAGAACCATCTGTCCTGATGCTCTCAATTGACTGGGAAAACAAAGGGAGGAATTTCACTAATGATTAAAATGATTAATTTTGAATTCATGAATTTCAAAAGCGAGCTTTGGAATTTGTAGGGTGTTCAGAATTGATTTTAGACAAATCCCTATATGCTTGTGACGGCAGTTACCTTCATGCTTAGAAAAAGAGTTTTTACGTATGTTCAGACTGTCAGACCAAAGTGGATTTTTGTGCATATCCATATTTAGTGTGAAAAAAAAAAAAAAAATCACATGGAATCCGTTTGTAGCCACATTGATATGTGCTTTGAAATCCTATTCAAATCGCATTTCTGGAAAGCGGTTTCAGTCCGAGCGCTCAGATCGGACTTGAATTGCTTTTGGCTTATGCTACGTTGTAGCAGAATGTATGTGCATTTCAAACCCGATATAAACATATATGGAACTTATAACACCTAGTTTAACTATGCATAACATCATTTACATATAATTCCCATTTGCACATTTCCATTCAGGTGACGGTTCGATACATGTAAAAGCCAATGGACCTCACTACCACCGGATCATGCAGTGTCCACAATAATATAAAAGTGCGCCATGCTGATCAATGTTCTAGCTAGAAAGTTTTATATACATAGAATATGGTCCGGTAGTGAACAATGGGATGCTGAGGCAGCGCAGATTAAATATTTAAAATTAATTTTGATTTAGGATTAGTCAGATTTTACAAAAAAGTGTTTATGAAACAATTATCAGTCAGTATAAACGCATAAAAACTGCTGTACTTAATCTTTGTGATAACGTGTATATAACATATGATAGAGTGAAATTAGATGCTAACCTCAAATGGAGAACAACTCACCATGTGTCGCCACTTCCCCTTGTCTCCAGAATGTGCCTACGCATGGGTCAGCGTTTGCTTGCATGTGCGCCCATTCTACTGTCAAATTTAGATAGCCAACTTTGTGTGAAAAACGCACATTTAAAGCCTTGTTTTGTGCGTACGCAACAGTTATGTCCACAGCGTGGCCAATTAATCATATATATTGGATTCCAATCAGATACACACTGTTGGACTGACAGTCTGAGCATATCAAAAGTGCTGAAGCAAATTCAGACTCCTATTGTTACTACAGTGAATGTATAAACAATCAGCAGTTCAACATCCAACCCACCATTTTGAACTCACTGATCCAAAACAACCGTCGTGCTGCCACATCCAATGTAAGACCTTTTGGTATCTGTGCGGTAACAAAAATGAGTGTTGTCCGATTCGAACCGTCCATAGCAGTCCTTTCAATGGTAATCTCTTCACTCATTCCGTTATTAATCCAAAATATAAAACTGCAAAAAAAGATGTCACATTTAAGAGTCAAAAGTTCCTCCAATGTAAGCCGAAATGTAATGACTCTTAAAGCACTGTATACTGTACCTCTCAACTGGACTGAGGACAATTTCACCTGGGTCTGTGTCTTTGGATATGACTACACATGTAGAACTACCATCAGCGGTCCCTGTGAAAATGGCTTTTTGTGTAACACTCGTCCAATAGAGCTGTCCTGTAAGCCAATCAACAGCCAAACTTCTCACACCAGGTTGCCCTAATAAATGAAGGAAACATGGTTTTGGTGTTGCTTAATATACTTCACAGTTTTATCAAGTCTTCCACAATTACTAACCTGAATAAAGAACCATGCTCTTGTGGTTATAAGCCTTGTAGATATTTCCATGGTTATCAGCCCAATAAATAAAGTTCCTTTGAATATCATAGGTCAGGGCTATGGGGTCGCTCTCAATGGAAAGGAGTGGCTCAAACACCCTAGTCTTTACATTCACTAGCCCAATAAGCGATCTTCGGAAGGTTAAAATCTTCACTGGGAACCCTAGTGAGACAATATATTACATGTTAACGATTTTGTTTCGTGGCATTTTCATTTCAGATTTTACAAGCAATAAATGGCTACCTTGAGCTTCACAAGATCCATTGCCAAGAGATTTAAAACCATTTTGACACAAGCAACGGAAAGACCCTGGTGTGTTTGTACACAAGTGCATACACGGTCCAAATGACTGGGAACATTCATCAACATCTGGAAGAGTACACAGTAGTAAACATTACTACTAAACCAAAAAATGTTGTAAACCAATGTGCAATGTCTTTAAATAAGAAGTGGTTAAGTGGTGCTGTTGAGGTGCACAGTAAATTCTGAACAAGGGAAGCATAATTCAAATTTTATACATATCACATATTTAGAAAAGGAAAATATAAATATGGTACAAAAAACGAGTAATCGTATATGCAATTTTCACTTTTCCATGCATTAAGTAAAAATAAAACATCAGTGAGACCTGATTGGTCCTCATTTATGAAACATTTGTAAATAGGATTAAATGTATGAGTGACAAATCAGGTCGTTCCATAACCCCCGTATTTAATAATACTTTGTAAACATCAGATTAGATAGCGAAACGTTTCCAATCATGAGAAATTGGGTGAACGCGCAGACATTCACAGTTAGCATAAGCCCGCCTATGCGATGTCGCATAAAATTAATAAAAACAGGCATGTGATCATCTAAGGACAAAAAAAGGAAGACTGCACTCTCCTTCACTAATCCCCCCCCAAAAAGTCTTTAATGCTACCAATCAAATGATACTAACTAAAAACAGGCAACAGCTTGTCAAAAATATAATCGTTTGCTTTTGTGTTGCCAAGTGAAAAATATCTAATAACCCAATTCTGTCTGGCAATTCTTCTGCATCCAGTATGTTTGCCTTTTCATGATATTAAATTAAAAGGAATATTGTCTTTTTAATTGTATTTTGAATTCCTTAATGTGTTACTTTATCCAAATATTGCTAATAATTTTCTCACCCACAGTCATCAAGTACATCCAAGATGTGGGTGGCATTATTTTTTGATATTTCAAGATATTTGGGAACTTCAGGAATTTTCACGGATTTAAACAAAGTCGTTCTCGCGTTTCATGAAAAAGGCCCATTGGTTGCCATGTTAAATGCTCTCTCATTTGCAAGCCATTTTGGATAAATGAATCTGCTAAATGTAAATACAAAACATTAATTAATTTCACTGAAGGCAAACAGAAAACTTGAACTTACCTATGCAATCAAATCCATTTGCGGAGAGGGTCATTCCACTGGGACAATTGCACAACGCTCCCCAAGTTTGATCCACACAAGTATGACTACAGCCACCATTGGCATTCCTACAACTTTTACCTAGGGAAGTTAAATATAGGTGGACTAAGCCTTAATCAAGTAAAACATATTTAAACTATATGTGGCATCATTTTAAAATTATAAAAGTGTGACATCGAAAATGGTCATCCAATAGAATCGCTCTCAACATATTTATCTTGGCTAGTCATCAGTGTGGTGTTGCGCATCATAAAAAAGCTAGCAATGTGTGCAAACGGTCACCAAACAATCCCTTCTCAGAACATTTCTGTACCTTTCTTTTTTAGACCAGTTGCTTATTGTTGCCGACAAGCATTTACTAGAATTATGAAAGGATGTAAATCCTCAGTATAAAATTGCAATTCAGAGCAATCAATATGATATAGGTTTAAGATATCTCTCTGTAGATTAATCAGGATCTTGTACCACAGGTATGAGGCTCATCACTCCTATCTGTGCACTGAGCAACTCCGTCACACATCTCTCTCTGGTTTAAACACCTTCCATCAGAACAGCGGATTTTCATCTTCATACAGGAACCTATATTGACGCGTTTAAATAAAAATAAAAAAGTAATGTGATTCCTGGAGTATACAGAAAGGACATTATGATCATGTAGATGAAACAAAGTCTATGTACAATGCTAGACAGATTATGGAACACTGAAAAAAAACGAAGAGAGGCTTTTCAGTTAATAACAAAGTATACAGACTATGAAAGGCACAAGTGTAAGAAATAACTTTTTTTTAAAGAATATACAACTTACCACAAGTTTCTTCATCCGAATTATCACCACAATCATTGACTTCATTGCAGAGAAAGTTTTGCGGGATGCAGATATTGTTCCTACACTTCCAGTCACTGGAAAGGCAGCCTGACCTCCAGTCACAATCCAGCTCATCGGAGCCATCAGAACACTGGGCCCGCCCGTCACAAGCCAGCGACTCTGTCACACACCCGGAACCATCCGCACACTCAAAAGCTTTTGGTGGACATGCTAGTGGGATACATTTAAATTGTTGGTGTTATTCTTGCCCTTTCACTGTCATGAACACAATTAAAAGTAAGCAAACTTAACAAAAGGAGATGATGGTGAAGACATAAAACTTCATAAGAGCAAGTGATATCTGGTACATACAGCAGGCCATCTCATCAGAGCCATCCTGGCAGTCACCAACACCATCACAGTGCCATCTGTGTGGTATACACACTCCATCATAACACTGCCACTGATTTCTGTTGCACTCTCCGCACACATCTGAAAGCACACGCAAATTCCACAGCTTTTTATTTATTACTTTTACACATGACTGCATGCTCCTAGTTTGTTAAGAATAAGCAAATAACCTATGGTTTACTGATTATTTATCACCCACTGTTCCAATATCACAGTTGTTGTCACAGCATGCTTTAAGGCTAAATAAGAGCAAACCAATCAAAAAGTACAACTGCAAAAATATAAATACTCAAAACAGATTTGTCACTCTTTTAAACCACAGCGATTTCCACAGCGAAGTACATTTTGTTTGATGATAGATAGAAAAACGTATGTGCACCCCTGACCTTATAGCAAGCATATACTTAAATGTGTTTTCATGCCTGCAAATCTAGCATTTTAATAGCCCTAGTAGATTGTACCATCTCATTTAATGCATACACTAATTTAACACAGCATTTTTGATTACATTAACCAAGTACGGGCTGATATACTACCTGACACCAAAATAAAAACTGCAGCGCAGCAGATGAGAAGTCCCCGGTCCATCACACCTGTACCTGTTTGATGCGCGCACGGGGACCAACTAACCACAATCTGTTATAAAGATTCCACAGCTGTTCGCGACACGCGCCATCATGACGTCATATTGTTATTTCAAGTCTCTTGATTGGCTGTCCTGAACCAAGTGATATGCCTATCAACATGTCCATCGTTCTATCCATCGTAAATACTTTTCTAAATTAGAAGTAGCACGTTCCAAATCATAAATGTTTAAATTAGTGATGACCGGATTGTCAACTGTTTCATGTGTTCTGTCGATTCATTGAACCCATCGAAAGGTGCTAACCTAACGAAAATTAGCAATGGTTTAGATAAAAAATAAAAACATGGTTTTACTACAGTTGATCCAAAAAAACATGGTTACTGTTGTAAACCGTGGTTGGTTACCTCAACATAACCAAGGTTTTCAAAAACATGGTTAGTAAAACCACTAATCAAAGCTCTAAAAAATGTCTGCACATTCGGCATGACCCAGAAATGTATTCTACGTTGCCACACCCATCTTCTTGCTTTAGGTCCGGCTATCCTTTGGCGCATTATTTTTTTTTAACTCTTGGTGTCTTTCCTGTCATCGGATTCTTACTTGGAACCAATGGCGTCACTATGGAGTTTTTTGTGTCTTTTTTATTTATTCAAAAATTCTGTGTTTGAGAATAAAACAAATTATTTTGGAATTAGGATTGAAAACAAAATGATATGCAATGCGTGCAAATCTTAGAATTATTTATTTTTCATTTTGCACTTAAAAAACTTTTCATCGTGAAACCACAAATATTGATCTCTTTCCGCTGTCTTTTTTTTTGTGGGTAGAGATTTTTTTCCTTGTAAGTTTCGCAAGAAAAACTTGCGAGTTTTCTTGCGAAAGGCTGTATCTCAGTCTGTACAAATCAGGATGAAAGACCTCTCTATTGGTCACTTTCCATCTAAGTGCCACGCACACTAGCCTCCCTCGTCATGGCCGCCAGATGGTAGCGGTATGAAGAGCAACACGTCATTTGCAAGGTACTTTGGCTCTTTCTTTATACCTTATTCAATGTTATAAATCCTCTAAATCCATAAATGTGGATAGCGCGTGTGTAACCATTCATGTTTTAATCTGATTATTTATTGTTAGCTACATACACTCTATGGTCTTGACATGTATTAGATTGCAAGGGACAATTTCATTCACTCAATTAAAACATTGACCATACCAGTCACTTATTACAATCACTTTAATCTACTTCAATAGATTTATATTCTGCCAATACCTTCATAATTTATAAGGTTGCTAGGGAAGAAGGTAAAGCTACCATAGGTGATATTTTTCTAAACCTTCCTTTATGAATATACTGTACTTTCTTTAGACAAGCAAATTACTTCATATACATATATATATATATATATAAAACTAGTTTGAATTAATGTATCTAGGCTAGTACCGTGAGAACACAGGGGGTTTATCTTAAATTAAGAGAATCCCAAAGACCATTTATATTCAGGTATAGAACTGACTGTCCCCATTGTAATTTAATAACAGTTTTGAATCAGATTACTAGACCTGAAGGAGTCACAAAAGATAATGAGCAAGATCATATAGGGGCATTTAAAAACATACACAGTACAGAGTAACAAGTTGAAGTAGATGAGATGGTAATGCTAATTTTTTTGTGATTTTGCAGGAATGATGGGGAGCAGTCTGCTCTGAGGCCAAGAAAGATGTCCAGTATCACTTTGTGGTCCTCGACTCTCCAAAATAAGATTGGGTGCTTTGAGTTGACTGTTGGCATTCTCCTCTCTGCTGTTGACTCCAGGCAGTTTATAACCATAGGAGTCTTATACCCATCCTTACAGGTCAATGTTTTCATGTTGTGAGTCACATCAGCTGATGCATCCACCTAAAGTAGCACTTCCACACTTTCCCTTAGATAAATCAGATTCATGGCCTTCTTTTCTTTAAAATCCACCACCACCATATCACCTGTCATCGCCTGACTCCAATGTAACCTCAAGTGAAGAATCATGTGAGAAATGGAGTTACTAAATTACAAGAAAGAGAACAAGTGTCAAAGGTATTTCTCCAACTGGACTGAATACAAACATATACTATTGGTACACAAGTCATTATACACACATAAACTAAAATATTTCAAATTAATGTTGATAGTAATTTATTGAAGTAACAGAATAATTGTACTAAAATCAAACGTGTGTTTTTAATTTTTATATTGACTACATGGGGACGTATATTGAAGATAATGATATATTAATCCTATTCAGTAGTGACGTCATACTAAATAATAAAATCAGTTAGGTCTGTACTATTATGTGTCACATTTTGAGTAAAAGTTTAATGTCTGTATACACGGAGTGAAAATTATTAAATGACAGAATGCCTATATAAAACTTGGGTAATCAGGCTAATTTCCCTTAAACTAACTTAATCGCGCTAAAACAGCAATCATAAATGCAACTAAAGTTAATTAGGTCACTTTCACTTCACTTCTTAAAAGAATCTTGAAGCTAAAGTTACTATCTAAGGCTAATCTACTAATCAAGCTACTAGCTATCAAAACTATAAAGAGGAATCACTTACTACTACAGTAGCTAACGTTACATAATTAGATTAAAAGATGAATGGTAACAACCAAGCTATCAACATTTATGAATTTAGAGGATTAATAACATTAAATAAGGTCTAAAAAAAGAGCCAAAGTACCTTGCAAATGACGTGCTGCTTTTCTTACCGCTACAATGCTCTGGCGACCATGACGGGGGAGGATAGTGGGCGTGGAACTTCGATTGAAAGTGACCAATAGAGAGGTCTTTCATCATGATGTGTAGAGACCGCCCACTGAGATACAGCCTTATTCGCAAGCAAAGCATTCAACTCGCAGGCAAAAAAATTCGACCCGCAAAAAAAGAGAGCAACATTTGTGATGATGAGTTTTTGAAATGCACAAAGAAAAATTATGAATTTCAAAGATTTCTACACAATCTTTTATTTTTACTCTCAAACACAGAATGTTTGATTGAATAAAAAGACACAAAAAACTATAAACGTCACTAGGCCGTTTTCAAGTGGGCTTTAGTTTATCGAGGGCGTCACTTCTGCTCAAAATCCCGACGCGCGTCTGTCAGTAGAGTCGCTTCTCCAGAGAAAGGTATAAGAATGTAAATCTCCACGCATCAAACATACTAATGTAAACGTAGTATTAAAACAGACGGTTTTTTTTTTCTTTAATAGACTGAGAGAGAGTTTTAAATATCTCTTTACCTCTCTCTATCTCGGTGAGTTCAGTATGTGTAGGCTACTAGTAACGCTACTTTCTTATTGTGAAGTGAATTTAAAAAACCCATGCACAGAGAGGTGTCTCTCAAACCATATGGTTATTACTGAACACAAGATCTTGTCTCCTGCCATCAGATAAGTCATTTGCTCGTCAACTTGGCCATGGCCAAGCCAGAAAATAAGACAAAGACAGCCCCCTATTGGGCTTAACCTTTTATGAGCGCTCGGTACATACTTATGGAAGCCTATTTCCGCCGCATAATAAAAAAAGAATGCTCTAAAACAGGGATATTCAATTAAAGAGGTCCGGTCTTCATATTTTCTTCCAAAGCGAAGGTCCGGACAGTATGTTTTTTTTTAAATAAAAATGTAATCAATTTAGTCCAGTTGGATATACTGTATAAAATAGATTTTTTTGTCAGGTCATTTATATATTTTTTCATATCCACAGTGTGTATATTGTAGACTGTGTGGCTGTAGGGGAATGCCCTCTTAATAGAAGTCTGATAATTAATATTTTCTAAATGAAAAAAACTACTGATAACATACAAGCAGCAAATGTAATGTTAAAATTAAAATGCTCTCATCATAAACAGAAAACAAAGTTACTTAATTTAGGCTAAATTAGCCTTTCCAAATAATTTCCCAATTACAACGTTGTTCATAGCAAAATGTGTCCCTGCTTTTGAAAACACAGCAAAAGTAATTTTACAGTTTTCTACATAAAATCATCATACAGAATATTCTGTGAAAATATAACAAAAATATCTTCAATATTGACTGAATAATCACATTTTAAAGATTGAAATTATTGCTTGAAAATAATCTTCGACTCTTTTTATCTAATAATTAATTAGATTATAAATCTTTAGCCTGGGTTTTCACACTGTCACAAATGTTTACAATGCTGATTAATAATGCTAAAGCTTAATGTATATAGAATGGTTATGGTTCATAAAATATCATAAATATTGTCGAAAGGTTGGAGACCTATAACTATAGATAAAACAGACTGACAGACAAGTATATTAAAGAGTACCTTGCATATGTTTTTTTAGGCCCTACTTTGGTTTATGGAGTGTCCACAACAAGTTTATGTAAATACAATGTGTAAAAACACTATAATCTCGTAATAATATCCAGTTATTCGTACCTTACTTCTTGACTGACTCTCAAATGATTCGTTCCGCGACTCATCTGTCTTTTGCTCCGCCTACCCGCTAACATTGTGTCATTTGATTGGTCAGATGGTGTAGTCTGTTTTGATTGGTCAAACGCGTTCTTCATTTGTCGCAACTTGAGATGGCGGCGATTTTACCAATTTGAGCCCGAGTCTGACGAGGAAGCATCAGAAGACGCTAATCCACAACAAACTCCGCCACGACTGTAGCAGGATGTTTGTCAGTGGCAAGTGACATAGTTTGTCCTGTCATAAAAACTCCCAGTGTGACAACATGCATGTTGTGCTTTTGCTCATCAATGAAATAATATATATTTTTTTTCTTAAAATAATGTTAATACGTTAGCAGCACTATTATTTCGATTTCGCGTTGTCATGGTATAGAGCAGTTATGAAAAATGATATATATATATAAGCCAAATATATCTATATAGGTGCACGTGTGGCAAATGTGTAAAAATTAGGGCTGTCAAACGATTAAATTTTTTAATCTAATTAATCACAAGGTTTCTTGAATTAATTTCGATTAATCACAATACTAAATGTGATTGAAAAATTCACGTTTTCTGTGTAGTCTACTGTTCTCAGAACAGAAAGATAAATGACAAGAAGCGGATATTAAATTTGTCTCTTCTTTTTAATTATTGACAAATCCAAATAACTATTTTAATTCTAAACAATTTTGGCAATTTAGCCATTGCTCTTAGCAAATAAGTGAATGGAACGTTTTTCTTTTCGAGAAATGTATTTTTTTCTTAAATTTTCCACTTGTGTGCCACGATTTGAAACTGTTGAGCACATACCTCTGTGACGCTCTTCTGATTTTCTTTAAGGTTAAAGCAAACGACATTAGTTTCCAGATTTTAGTGATGTGATGCGCCGTCACACCAGATAATTGTTGTTACTAACGGAGGTCCAGTGGTCTTCTGTCAAAGCAACATATTCCGCTGAAGCCAAATCCTATTCCTTCGTTTTCTTTTCAGCGTCAGTTGATTTTTGTCATCACTGTGCCTCTCAACGGTAGCTTGTAGAATGCGTCTTAAGTTGCCGCTTTCAAAACTTCTGCGAGGCCCGTGTCCTCGACAATATTAATCAGTTTACAGTTCTTGTCCATCAAGAGGGCCAACGGGTTCTTCCGACACCGCCTCCAGCTCGCTCGTGTCAGCCGTGCTGTTTACGCGACGAGGAATGAACGCGGCGAGGGTTGAATTGGGGGTAAAACATGGCGGGAATGAGTTAATGCGTTAATAAAATTATCGCCGTTAATTCCAGAAATTAATCATCTCGCGTTACCGCGTTAATTTTGACAGCCCTAGTAAAAATGCAAAGTTAATAACAAAATATAAACAAACTGTAACACCCCAGAAATAACGGTACTTGCTAATGTTAGTGTTATATGCATTAGCAAAACACAGATACAAGGTGCGAAAATCTTTCTTGAAGTTATGACAAAAATGAATAGTCACACTTACAGGTTGTGATTCGGTGGAGCTAAGAGGTCCAAATAGAGTTGGTATTCCTCCTCTTTCAATGATAGTCATTTCACACACCCTGCAGTGAACGCGCCAAGATTATTAAACCAATCTTCGGTGAAATGACGCGCGCACAGTAAAACTCTGGGGTTATACTCTTTGGTATCGTTTGAAAAATGAATTATAACCATTGGTCCCTCAGACGTTCTTTTGTATGTGAAATAAGACGGACTTAGTGTCACATCGTAGAACACAGACTCTAGACATGATACACACGCATCACGAACGAGCGACAGTGTTTGCGGGAGGAGAAATAAGTTTTCGCATCAGTCTCAGCAAAACGTCTGCGGGGACTATGTATAGTGACGTATGCGTCCACAACTCGTTTGTGTGATTCAGAGTCGACTCCCATTTTTACAAGCAAATAACTTTGTTATTTATTCACTTTCGGACTTACAACTTGGCAGACAGCTTACTTTCAAACACGGCACCATAATAGACTGCATGAAACGTCATTTTCACGATCTCATGCGACATACTCTTTAAGTATACAAATACTTAATATTGCTGTAGCGTCTTAATATTGCTGTAGTGTAATATTAATGTAGTGTCTGCACGCTACTGTTGTTAAAATAAGCACGGGTCCTGCTACTCTTCATGGCGCGTGTCTTGTGGCGGAGAGAAGCTGAAAAGTGTTCAACGAAGCGCATTTGGTGCAAAAGAATAAGATATTCGAAGATTGTGGTTAGGAA
>CM017915.1:2372429-2436544 GCA_008369825.1 Triplophysa tibetana | reverse complement strand
CTCCGCAGACAGTGTGGGGGCTGAGGACAGCCCTTCTCATCCGAATGATCACGGCAGTCAGCATATCCATCACAGCGGAGAATCATAGCCAAACATTGACCATTACTGCACTGGAAACGATTGTCGGGCAGTGTTCAACTACTACAAGATAAACCACACAAATTATTTATCAAATACAATTTCCACATGCATATTTTCTGTACTGACTTGACAAAAAGTACACCGTTAACATCTCTCTGGGTCTGCTTTAGTTAGGGCTCAAGCACCTCCAGCTGCACCCTATATGCAAAGCCCAATTGTTTTTCTCAGGATTAGGGGCATGCTGGAAGCTCTTGAAATGTGGCACAAACAGTCATCAATCATAAGGCCTGGAAAAGAACGTTATTACGTCTTCGCGCAGAGCACACTTTTCATACAGTAGTGATCTGCGCTAGAACATGGTCAACGTCCCCAAACAAAAGCAAAACATTCCAATTCATGGTACATTGGTTTAGCTAAAATAAATTTCTGAATTTCTCTGCGGTCAGTTTCCTCTTAAACGTGTCTGTAGACTAAAAATTCCGTCACAGCAAACAGCGCTCGCGTTGTGCATTAATGTTTGCCTAAAATCCACAGATTGCTCACCTGCAGATCCAGCGGAATAATGTGGATTTAAGCACTTGTTGACAAGTTATAACGTTACACAGCTTACTAGTTATGCTTTCACATCGTGTATGGTTTTTCAGCCTAAGCACGAATGATTTGAGACGCTCAAAACTAAACAAACCATTCAGTGTTCACCCATGTTCATTAGCAAAACAAACAGCTTGCCACAGCTAAACATAACGTATATAATGTATTAACATTCATACAGCTAAACTCCAAGTGTCCATCTGCACTTATATACAGTACGTTTAATGCAGGCTTTGAATGTTCCATTTAGCCTGCGACTGACTTTGCTCCCTTCGCTATCATGTAGTAATGTCATCCTCCTCTACAAACGGTACATTTACATCAATTCAGAGTGTTGTTAAATATTACTTGCATAGACAGCTTCGATCACTTTTGAGGAACAACTTTGAAGCTAATCCTGCTTGTATTGTCCCATGTTGAAAAAGCGCTCTGGCTTGAAGTGATTCGCACAAGCAAGCAGGTTTGTACTTATTTTATCTTTAGTGGAAATCCATCAGAAACCATAATTCCACCCATATCTCTTCCTACGGTTGGACTCTGTAGAGGGACACATTGCATGTTGTCCACGAACTTTAAGGCATGGCGTCACGTACAAACTTACTGGGTTCATATTTTTCACGTTTTCTGGGTAGCTAGATGGACTGGGGACCCAATTATAGCACATATATGAAAACCAGACTTTTTCTGTGTTTGTCACCTTTAAGTCTCCTCTTATTATCTCATACCTGCCTCAATTTCCTCATTGATATGCCCATTAGGGGGTTGGGTCTTTCTTTAGCTGCTTATAAACTCCATAAACTCCAAAAGTGTCTTACAAAAGTTAAATCCCTAAATTGCTGCACATGAATGAGTGAACAATGGTTTTCACCATTTTTGTAGCAAACTCCTCTACAAGATCCATTTCTCTAAAATAGGGCACAAAAAAACATCCTGAACATGTATTCCCAAGATTTCTGTGACAAAACTATATACTGTATTTTTAAGGGTGACCCCGAATAGTTGAAGATTGATAGGAGTCTGATTCAACTACCAATCTCAGACTAATCTTTGCAGAGGTGTTATGAAAAGGGTATCATGCCATTTTGGTTGTATGGGCAGTGAAGTTAGCAGCCGTGCAGGGCACACTGCAGGAAGCAGTCAAAAATATTATTTTTGTCATTTAGAAAAATGGGACATTTTTAAAGAAGGATCACATCTCGCCGCGTCTTCCATGCATTAAGTCCGGTAGAGCGAATCTTAGGGCCCAAAGTGTTATATGCCCAATTTTAGCCCACTCTGGGTGTGTCCGTATCCACTTTTGCTAGTTTAACATTGGTCTAAACGGGTTGTCCCGATTCGTTCAGTAAACCAATCAGACTCATCTCTCATTACCTTTAAGAGCCAACTCACTTGCGCCATGGCGGATTCCCCATTTACACAGCTGAATTTGCGAGACCAAAGACTGGGCGCATCTCCTAGTGCGTGAGGTTAAAGTGTGCAAGCAGACCATCTACAGGACAAACCGGATATTAATCTTTATGTACTCAAATAGAGTACAATGTGAAGGATTATTATTTTTTATATTCGACATGTTTGTGTGCGGCTGCGCTTCACTGTGTAAAACGGGAAGTGAAAGTGCATTGTGAACACGCCCTGAGGTGCATTTTCTACTAACATTCTCTTTCAATAAAAAAAATATTGTACCATTGACTAGACAAGGTTTGAGTTTTTCTATAGCTCAGTCTATTTTCAGCTCCTCAAAATAGCAATGCGTCAATAATGCGCCTGAAAACAACTTTAGCCCATGGGTGCACAAATGAGCACAAATGTTATTTAAATTGTTATTTAAACAACGCAGCGCATATGGTATTCGAAACCTGGCTAAATTAAAATGAAAAATAAAATCCATGAATAAATATGGAAATAAAAGGAAAAATACCAATTTATTTTTTTACATGTAATTATATATATTTTCATGTAAATGTATCTTGATTTCTTTGTATGCTAATGAGAGAGGGCATTTCCCCCCAGACATTAGCAATCGATCACAGAGTGGCGGTTCTGAAGATTTTAGGCCACAGGGACCAAATGAAACAAGGTTGACGAAGTTGAATAGAAAAGGCAATCTAGTCATTAAATATCACCCTAACTGTATGTAGATAAGGTTATCAGCTCCATCCAGTGCTTTCACATTAAATGTGAAAGCGCGTGAAATTATCCACTACTAATCACGTCCAAGTTTATTCTTTCAGGTGTCTCATAGCAGACCTGTTGTTGTGGAGATTTCTAAAATGTCTTAGCCCACATGAACAGAAACTGGACCAGATAATGTTGTTTCACGGCCATGTCTCTAATAAAGAGTGTGTAAGCTTTGTGTGGTAACCTTATCTACATACAGTTAGAGGGATACATCTAATGACTAGATTGCCTTCTCTATCCAACATCAACCTCGTTTTGTTATACTAGTCAAATAAGTGTTGTAAATATAAGGCCAAGTCTATTTTATATTAAGGTATATTTAATTTATGATGTATTCGTAGTAAATTGAATAACTTTGATAAAGATTTGCAACTAGCTTACATACGTTTTTATAGCAAGATTTTGTCTGTGATCTCGAGCTATAAAAGGTTAGTGATGACTGCTATAGACCTACCACAATTATCTTCATCAGATCCATCCACACAGTCCTTCTCTCCATCACACAAGAACGCCTCAGGAATGCAACGGGTTCTATTGTCGCATGAATGGCTACACTCTTCGGAGAGTTTCACACAGTTTATTTCATCAGATCGGTCCTGACATTGTGGAGTCCCGTCACATACAAGCTTCAGATCTATACACTTCCGACCATGAGCACACTGGAACTGGTCTGGTGGGGTAGAATGATAGAGAAGAGGGGTAGTTTATTCTTATTAGAAAAAAAAGGGTATTTATAAGATCTACTCTACCTTTTTTACATCTACGCTCACAGCCACGCTCATCGGATCCATCTTTGCAATCTTTTTCTCCATCACACACATGGCTGTACAAGACGCACTCTTTACCATCTTTACATGGTTTGGAACCCAGTGGACATCTCACAGGGGACAAAGCACTTGCAAGAACACCATCTGAAAAACAGTATAAACACTTGAATTGTTCCTTTTATACAGTATTAGCCTCATCAAAAAAAAAAAAAAAAAAAAACTAAGCAGGATGTCCAAACGGCTCTTTCCTTCCCAGATCACGAGTCTTTATTTTTTCCTAATATTACCGCTTAACCAGAGACTGATTCTTGTGAAGACTAAGGTTATTGAAGTTGTCAAGAACGCTTTCAAATGCTTGCTCGGTCTGTATAACACCTCTTGAATCTATTCAAAGGAAATCAGAGTTTTGAAATGCAGCTATGATTTTGAGAATATATTTTCACATGACAGCATTATTAAAACTATCTGGATTTACATGGATCTGGGTAAATAAATAAAAACACTATGCATGCCAGGCCAGTGGATGTCAATGTTGGGCTGTAGATACTACATGCCTGCACACGCATAAATTATTACCTTGTTTTAAGCTAAAAGCACTTTGCCGCCATCTTGTGCAACAAGTTAATTAAGTGAGCTTCTGGTACGCCAGTGTATGCAGACTAATTTCCAGTCATACAACACTGTGGGAAAAGGAGGATTTAAGGTTGGCAAAAAGTACTAAAACAATGTAAAGAGGATCTGTCATGTCGCTGATTAAGCCAAAACGACTCGAAAGTATTTTATACAATCGGAAATTATTCTGCAGACTTGGGCATCGCAAAAGCTCAGCAGCACCATCTTCTGCAACTAGTGAGTTCAATGCATACTCTAAATCTGTAATTATATAAAAAGGCGGGATGTCAGATTTCTGTCAGCCGTTGTGGATGTTCAAATCACGAAAACCACCACACCCCTACTCCCATCTTTCGCTTTCGTAAGCGCTCTGCTCGACTAATGTCATTCCTGTGCAACTTGCTGCTGATTGGCTACAAAGTTGTTTTGGTACTCAGCCTGACTTTGTCCAAACGAGCGGGATTCAGAAATCGGAAATCGTCTTTAACGAAAAATACCCAGACCCATGTTGTCATTGTTTTTTTGAAAACGCTGCCTATAGAGTTTACATGATAACGCCATTGTTTTCAAAAACGTGCACTTTGATACCAGTTCTCAAAGGCTTGGATTTTCAGTCACTAAAACTCCGTTGTCGTGTTAATGAAGTCAAAATCCATAAAAAGTGTTTTAGTTGAAAGTGGTCTCATGTAAGCGGCCTCCAAGACCATTCTAGAGGGAGACAGAGAGGGTACAGAGAGGGAGAAGATTGCAGATGGGAGAAGTATTAAATCACCTTAGAATCTAACATGTTTGGCATCGTAAAATTAGTTAAATATTACAAGGACCTCCAAAACATACCACTAGAAATAGAAACCTGGCCTACCGCGCATATCAAATTTTATGTTTTGCATTTGCATTGTTTATGCGTGGGAATCAATCATAAAGAGATTCGACAGCTACAGCAGACATAGCCTGAAATTTTGTCTAGTCAAATACAAAGCCCAGCCAAAGGAAAAAACTTATGTCAGAAAAAAATCAAAGAAAAAAAAATATATTACCTCCCCACATCTGTTCTTCTATCCCGTTTGCATAACGAGAGTTTCCATAAGAGATAAAACTGGAGACTCTCGGCAAAACGGCATGTATGGAAATGACCCAGCACCCGAAATTATATCCGAACACTTCAACTCAGCCTCCATTTACACTATTTGGGTCCATTTATGTTCTTATTCGTTTCGTGTTGTATCATCTGCCATGTTATCTGTGTTTATTATGTGCTACTGCTGTAGTGTCAAAACTACCCGAGACAGTGCTTTGGTGAAAATCTTCACAGGCCACGACTCCAAATATCAGACTCATCCACGCAGTTGAGCAGTGCCAAATGACAACTCTCGTAAAGAAAATACCTCTGCACATCACATTTAGTAGTCATTACCAGAGGTAGGGGACTCTAGTCACATGACTTGACTCGAGTCACAATTTTCAGGACTTGCGACTTGCTTGATTTAAGTGTGAAAATGACTTGACTTTGACTTGAGAGCAAGTGACTTGAGACTTGACTTTAAATGAAGACTCGACGATGACTTGAACTTTTAATAAAGTAAAGTAATGAAATTAGTTAAAATTAACTATTGTGACTCAGCAGCACTACAGCACATGTGCCTTTAACGCTGCTCAACTCAAAACGCGCCAAACAAGGTGTAACGGCCAATTACTGTAGAGCAGTTAGGATAGAGAGGAAACTGCTCATGCGCCTGACAGCTTGAAACAGTTGTGGCAGTTACAATGGCAAACAACAGTCGAGCTCCACAGATAGTCACGTTTGGCTACAAGGACTTTGCATCTGGCAAATCTTTTTTTTTTTCACGGTCCAGCTCAGAGTATGCAACGCAAGGATTTCTGACACGACAACCACAACGTCGAATTTCATCCGACATTACAAGAACCACAAGGAAAGTAATTTCTTTATAGTCAGTGTAATAAAATGATTACCAATATAATGAATGAATCGTTTCTGTTTGTCATAATTTTGCCTTGGTTGTTTATTATTATTAGAAATGTGGTCATCGATCATCACTGATAGGTCTACATCATCTCATAATTAGATGAATTGGGGAATCTGGCTATAACGGCGTAGCCCGAATTTTTATGTTCTTAAAACATTAAAATCATCTTAAAATAAAGAAGGGCTTCTCTGTATTACATGTAGGCGAATGTCTATATTAAATGTGCTCATGTTTAAGTGTTTGTGAGGACTGCGTGTGAAGCTGAATTGAATCTCGCTTCTATACTGCATGACAGGCTGATAGACCCGCCGGTGCGGTCACTTGGACTTAAACTCTTTAAAAACTTTCGGTCATACTGACGAGAATAATTTCATAGTTCGAATCTGTTAAGCGTCTACATTTTTTATACTCACAACAGCAACAAAACGTTTTGTGCTGTAAAATAATGAAACCAGTTTAAATAGAAAACAAATATTCTCAGACTCTGTATTACGTATGAAACGTGCATATTGTGCGTCCACCGGAGGGATGATGATTAAGCATAATAACTTAATCACTGGGCTATATTAACATACATTTTATTTTTATTCTGCCGAAATTAAAAAGATCCGTTAATTTTGATAAACAAGATTCAAGATCGAAGTCAATAAACTAAAGTGCACAGTAGGCCTAGGGAATTTGCATCTAATGTACAGCCTCATATATTTAAAACATAATAGGCAGATTTTCAGTCACAATACTTTGTTTATAAGCTTCATAGCCTGTATAAATGCTTAAGTCATTCTGTCAGATACAAGTATTTCCATTTCTGTGTAGACCGGCTCAATTAAATTGAATTAGATTTTATTATACATTTCAGACTGGATTTCTTTTGTGTAAGCAACACTTTTATTTTCAGATATTAATGTTGCACAGATATTCACATTGCTATATATGAATTATATGCATAAGATACATAACGTATGTATATAAGTTCATCTTTTCTGTGAAAAAATAAACATGTATCGAAAAAAAATGTACCTCTGTTTATTTTAGTACTGCGACTTGACTTGAAACTCATCAGGACTCGACTTGACTTGCTTAGGGTGAACCCTTGACCTGACTTGCTTGCTTGATTTGTCTAAACTCTGACTTGTGATTTGACTCGAGACTTGATGGTTAAGACTTGAGACTTGCTTGGACTTGACCGTATGTGACTTTGTCGCCATTTCAGTTTGTAATTACCAGAGATGGGAACTACAAACTGAAATGGCAACAAAGAGGCCAATCCCATGTAATGCGTTGCTATCCCTCCTGACTTGATGCAATGACAACAGCGGATATTGGCAGATGGTAAGGGCCTGTGCCCGATTGTTTAAAGCACCTTAAGTTTCTTACTTAAGTTTTACTTAAGGTGCTTTATGCAATGGGGCCCTGGACTCCAGGCTCACTTGTTGCTGTAATCGTTACCATCCCACCCGAGATCAGTGTAAGCAACTTGAGGTGTTGGGAGTAAGACTAGCAAAAACTGCCTCTGTTTTCGGAGTGAAATTAAGTTTAAGACTTGCCATTTCTGGTTAAAGGGATGGTTCACCCAAAAAATGTATACAATTCTTGGTTTCAAATATCTTCCTTTCTGTTCAGCAGAACAATGTTGGTAACCAAACAGATATCATTCCCCATTGACTATACTATTTGGTATCGTACATTCTTCCAAAACCCTTCCTTGCAGTTCAGTAGAACAAATAAATTTGGTTCGAAAATCAGAGGGCCAAATCTTTGGAAACTTATTTTTTATTACTGGTTTGTTTTCTCATCAAATTATTGTAATTCTAGCGTAGTCACATCATTCACGCCAGATTTACTTTAGAAATAGGCTTTAATTATTTCTCAAAACTACAAACCACATTTGACAGCAAAAAAAAAACATAGTTGGAATAATAAAGAATAAGTTATCAATTTCCCAAAACTATGGGAACTAGGGGTGCTACAGCATCCCGTCGACAGCCTTGGACGCTTTGCAACAGACAGTCAATCAAAACTGAACAGTACTTACCTCATATCATAAGCTGTGGACAGTCACAGAAACTCCCCATGCTGTGTAAACTAGTTTCAGCTTTTGACGGAAAAGTACAACCGGCGTTAAGGATTTTTAACACTTGAAAAGGTTAAGAGTCGTACACATGTATATACTTGTGTAGGAGTCTGTACCTTCTCAAATTTATATTGCTTTTAATGTTTTCTGTGCATATGTTAATCATGTTGTATTTTTGTGTTTTTTTTCCTGTACAGCTGCTGTGATGCAATGCAAATTATAAAAAGTACTATAACAAAGAAATTGACATGACGTTCTGGAGATGTATACCATCTTTAAGACAATTTAAACAATACAGGTACATCTCAAATTTGAATATCGTGAAAAAGGTCAATGAGTGACAAGAAATATTGGCCCGTTTCACGATTTTCAAATTGAGATGTGCTGCATGTGTGTATAGGTACATTTGTGGTGCTTTTTGGAACTTATAGTTTGGAAAGGAGCCGTTTGAACATTCTGCTAATCATTGGCTGTCTTAAAACGTTCCACTGTCATTAATAGGCATACTTCCCACCACTTGAGAACTTACAGCAGTTCTTCTCATCAGAGCCATCTCTGCAGTCAGGTTTCCCATCACAGAGCTGCTGCTTCGTCAGACACACTTTTCCATCGCAACGCATGGCACAGCTGGGACATTGCATTTCATCTGATCCATCAGAGCAGTGTGAATAACCGTCACACACAAGGGCTTTCAGAATACATTTCCGTCTGTCCTTGCAGAGAAACTGACCTGATGCCATAAACATACTTGCTTTAGTCTTCAATCAGGCGCAAAATATAATATTCAATGATTGGCATGCATATTTCACTTACTACCAGAGTCTGGACAAGCATATATGCAAGAACGCTCATCGGATCCATCAGGGCAGTCTGTGTTTCCGTCACATAGCTGGGATTGTGCAAGGCATTTTGATGTTTTCTGACACAGTACTGATGGAGCATTGCAAACAAGTTCGGTTGGTGTGTCCATGTGAGAACTAGTAATACGATCTGGAAAGTGATGGTAGTTTAGATTAATTGAAACTAGAAAAGAAATGAAAACCCAGCAATGCCCAACAGTTTTAGGATTTGTTGACATATGGTATCGAACTGGCATGGCAACACTGACCAAAGGCATTTAAACAAACCAAAAACAGGAAGTGGTGACAAGATGAAAATCAAGGACCGTTTACTAGATCTGCGCTTGTGCATGTAATGGAGTACTTCCTTGCGCAGATTTGACTGCTTTAAACACTTCATGAGGTCTCTGAAGTTATGCTTCATGTATACTTTCGCATATGATTGAGTTATCAGCTTGGTGAAACTACAGACACAGCATTTTTTGGATGTCCAGTTAGGTCAACAAATCATAGAAATATACAGCATAAAAGCTGACCAATCAGATTGCGGCTTTAATTATGCTCTTAGGTTTGGTATCTTTGTCCTGGATTGCTTGGCGTTCACACTGGTATTTTAACAGCAAACCCAAACTGTATTTTAGGTCCAGACCAAAATAACCAAGGGAACCAAACAACAAATATAAACATACTCTAAGAGGCGATTCAAATTTTGCGTCTAAAACTGCTCCGAGAAGGCATGCTGCGCTGCTTAAGTCCAAACACCTGAAATGATACATTTTTTAATTTCCATGCGGCACCAACGAGTCTTGAAAAATGTGCGTGCCACACCGTATGCGATGTGAAAGCTATCATGCAAACCCAGGTACGCACCAGGGAACCAAACCTGACGGTAAATGAAGGAGGTGGTCTGTCCTGTGCATAACACAAAAGATGGTATTTTGAAGAAAGTTTGTGGGTACACAAAACCAATGCCAATGGATTGGGTCCAGTTAACAAAATATCTTTTGTGTTATACGGAAGAAAGTCATGTAGGTATGAGATGAGATCCTGCTAAAGACGCTCAGAATAAAGAGCTGCAAATGACGAACAAGCGAATTTCACTACAACACTGCAAAACAAAATGCAGTCAAGTATCTACCATACAGTACGGTAGTCTATCTCCATGAATGTTCAAGTACAGGTTAAAACCCTGATGAACGTAAGAGGAAGGTTCCTAAGAGCTTTTCATAGTGAACAATGCTCCAATTCAAAAATGTATTCAGCTGGTGTGGATGCCAAGGCAACTTGAAATTACGAATTTGCCTTGTAACATTAGCCTGCCTAGTAACCTTTTGTATGTTATGAGCAGATTCTTATGCAATGTTTTGACAGGCCAGTTACTGTATATTTTTCAGTCAAATTATTGGATTAACACCATTTGGCTGCTAGGGTGAACTTACCACAGTTTGCTTCATCAGTGGCATCCACACAGTCCTTCTCTCCATCACAGAGGAAGCTCTCAGGGATGCAGCGAGTTTTATTATCACAGCGGTGTTTGCAGTCATGCGAGCGAGTGAAACAGTCAGTTTCATCAGAACGATCCTGACATTGAGGCGTTCCATCACACACCAGTTTTTTGTCAATACACATCCTCCCATGAGCACAATGGAACTGATCTATGATGAAACGTCTGGTTCAATGTCAATTGCACACATACGGAGTGCCAAAGTTACAAATGTTTTAGGTTTTACCTGGTTTACACTGAAGTTCACAGTCATCTTCATCAGACCCATCCTTGCAGTCAATCTCTCCATCACAAACATGACTGTACAGGACACACTCACGGCCGTCCTTACATGGTTTAGATCCCACACGACACTTTAATGATGCAGTTGAGGTTGAAAGAGCCACAGTGGGACAGCTGACCTCGTCTGAACCATCAAGACAGTGAGAGTGACCATCACACACCAAATTTAACTCCACACACTTTCTTCTGTCCTTACACAGGAAGTCGCCTACAATGGAGGAAAAAAGCACAATATGAACACTACACTATTATGAGCCATAATAGGGCGAGTTCATATTTCTAGTTAATTAACAGGGTGCCTGTTCAGCCGTCTCAGCCTTCACAAATGTCTCTGTGAAATGCATTATGAAGATGAACTGCAACTCCGAATACTTGCCACACAGACACGAGAGATATGTCTTTATCCTTTAGAAAATCCTGAAGTGTCTACTTTATACAGTTAAAATATTTAAGCATGTGATTTTGTAAAAAGCAAGAAAGTAAAGATAAAGTTGAAAGAAAAAGTATGTGAACCCTTTAGGCTTACTTGGATTTCTTCATAAATTGGTCATAAAATGTGTTCTGATCTTCATCTAAGTCACAACAATAGAGAAACACAGTCTGCTTAAACTAATACCGCACAAACATTATATGTTTTCATGTTTTTATTGAACACAACATGTAAACATTCATAGTGCAGGGTGGAAAAGTATGTGAAACCCTAGGCTAATGACTTCTCCAAGAGCTAATTGGAGCCAGGAGTCAGCCAACCTGGGGTCCAATCAATGTGATGAGATTGGATGTGTTGATTAAAGCTGGCCTGTCCAATAAAAAACACACCAGTTTTGAGTTTGCTGTTCTGAAGAAGCGTTGTCTGATGTGAACAATGCCTCGCACAAAAGTGCTCTCAGAAGACCTACGATCAAGAATTGTTGACTTACATAAAGCTGGAAAGGGCTACAAAAGTATATCTAAAAGCCTTGATGTCCATGTGTCCACGGTAAGACAGATTGTCTACAAATGGAGAAAGTTCAGCACTGTTGCTACACTCCCTAGGCGTGGTCGTCCTGTAAAGATGACTGCAAGAGCACAACGCAGAATGCTCAATGAGGTGAAGAAGAATCCTAGAGTGTCAGCTAAACACTTACAGAAATCTCTGGCAAATGCTAACATTTTTGTTGACAAATCTACAATAAGGAAAACATTAAACAAGAATGGACATCATGGGAGGACACCACGGAGGAAGCCACTGCTGTCCAAAAAAAACATTGCAGCATGTTTTAAGTTTGCAAAAGAGAACCTGGATGTTCCACAGCACTACTGGCAAAACATTCTGTGGACAGATGAAACCAAAATTGAGTTGTTTGGAAAGAACACACAACGCTATGTGTGGAGAACAAAAGGCACAGCACACCAGCATCAAAACCTCATCCCAACTGTGAAATATGGTGGAGGGGGCATCATGGTTTGGGGCTGCTTTGCTGCCTCAGGCCCTGGACGGATTACTGTCATCGATGGAAAAATGAATTCCAAAGTTTATAAAGACATTTTGCAGGAAAACTTAAGACCATCTGTCCGCCAACTGAAGCTTAACAGAGGATGGACGATGCAACAGGACAACGACCCAAAGCATAGAAGTAAATCAACAACAGAATGGCTTCAACAGAAGAAAATACGCCTTCTGGAGTGGCCCAGTCAGAGTCCTGACCTCAACCCGATTGAGATGCTGTGGCATGACCTCAAGAGAGCGATTCACACCAGACATCCCAAGAATATTGCTGAACTGAAACACTTTTGTAAAGAGGAATGGTCCAAAATTTCTCCTGACCGTTGTGCAGGTCTGATCTGCAACTATAGGAAACGTTTGGTTGAGGTTATTGCTGCCAAAGGAGAGTCAACCAGTTATTAAACCCAAAGGTTCACATACTTTTTCCACCCTGCACTATGAATGTTTACATGTTGTGTTCAATAAAAACATAAACTAAAAAACGTATAACGTTTGTGCGGTATACGTTTTTAAGCAGACTGTGTTTCTCTATTGTTGTGACTTAGATGAAGATCAGAACACATTTTATGACCAATTTATGAAGAAATCCAAGTAAGCCCAAAGGGTTCACATACTTTTTCTTTCAACTGTATATGATCTCTCGCAAACAGTCAACACCCCCAAACAACGGCACAAGAAAATTGACATTTATATTCATATTATTCATCTGTCTGTGCATTTGGACGATAACATGTGGCACATGTGAGAAAAAGTTTACTTTTACTTTATAAAACAGATTTGGTCTCTGACAATGAACAAGTTCATTGTGAAGAGTTACTAAATCCAGCATCGCGAGCATAGGCACAGATCCTGTGGGTGCTCCGGGGCACGAGCACCCACGGAAAAAACACCATGTTATCAATCAATTTTAACCAATCAAATAAGCTTTTAAAATTTGGCTGCCTCTCTGATTGGTTGATCTTGCGAATCGTAATTCCGATAGAGTGGTTGACCTTCCAAACAGCAGTGGGCGTGGTGAATCGTTCATCATTACGATAATGTCAACTAATGTCTTTTAATAACGAACCCGTCCATTTCTACGCGAAATATAACGAAAAACTTCAATTGACCCCATTATCTCTTCACGAAGAAATTGCAGCATTGCTACTTAAAGTGAACAGCCGTTGTTTTAGACATCATCAAGTAATGGCAGCAGCAGCAGAAGTAAAGGCGGAAGGGAGAAGCTGAACTCTCGAACACATCAAGAAAACTGTGAAAGAAAAACATATCCCTGGATAGCATACAATGCTTCCAAGAACAAAGTATTTAGTGAACTCTGCTGTAAAGCAAAAGAAATGCGTCCCCCATTCCCATCTACCACAAACGAGCTAGAATCCTATGCAGCATTTGTAAAAGAACGCGTTTGGTCAGATGGTATAGTCTGCTTAGATTGGTCAATCACATGACACTAGGCTAGCGGTTAGGAGGGGATTAGACCGTGGAATAGCGGAACGAATCATTTGAGAGTCAGTCAAGGCAAGAATAATTTTTGTTGGACACTCCATAAAGCAAAGTAGGCCCTTAAAAATCATCTGCTTCTTACTCTTTAACCTTTAGACTTACACAAGCTACAGGGTTGTTAGAGGGAAAGCGCACACTCACACTGTGGGCACATGCCAGTCTTGGGAGTCTAATGCCTTGTTATAATCAATAAGATACACGGATATGAAAATGCAATTTTCAAGCTGTTGGTACAGAAAGAGTACCTGGGTTTGGACATGTATCAAAGCAAAATGCTTCATCAATCCCATCAGGACAGTCCCTTTTCCCATCACAGAGTCTAGTGTGAGGTATGCACAGGGACCCATCGCTACACAATACTGAAGGACTCTTGCAATCCAGTACCTTTGCAGGGTACCCTAAAGAGATGGTAGGAAAAACAACACATTACTCTCCGGAAGACAAAAATTTGTGAATGTTGTAATTTAACGATGTAAAATGATAATGGCGACACCAACCACAGTCTGACTCATCCGTGCCGTCCACACAGTCACGCTCTCCATCACACAGGAAATTCTCTGGGATGCAGCGTGTTTTGTTGTCACAGCGATGGCTGCAGCTTTTGGTGCGTAGAAAGCAGTCGCTTTCGTCTGAAAAATCTTGACATTGCGGTCTGCCATCACAGACTTGTTTAAGGTCTATGCATTTTTTTCCATGGGCACACTGAAACTCCCCTGAGGAGGCAATAACAGTAAACATTTTTATCCGTGATCAAGTACCCATAAAATAAATTGAAATGAAAGTGGATGCTTGCCCCCATAAAAAAAGTATCAGAAAAACAGACGTAGAAGTAGGCACACCAAAGCATTAACAATATCAAAACAAATAATAGACTTCAAGCACGCTGGCTCTTCAAGTCATTAAAAATGCTAAAGTTTCCACCCTTTATACCTCCAGGTGATTTGTCTTGACTTGCACCGAAACAAACCCCCCCAAAAATCAATCAATTTCAAATTGATGCATTATGCGGAAATGTAAATTGAGGATAATTTTAAGATCATCCGATTCTCTTACTTTCCCCTATATTAGCCCAAATTTTTATTGCCAACTGACCTTAGTACAGCCTGACCATTCGTGAATTTAATGTGTGCATTTTTCATTTTGGAATGATTTACCTTGAATTATGTCAGCACTTTTTAATAATTTGTTTCCTCATTTAAGATCAAAATATACTTTTTTCCCTGAATTTCACACGCAGGCCTCAGAATTTCTCTTGTACACCCCTCAGAATTACGATTGTTCCGGGAGGCAACTAGTTAGATGCCTTCCCAGTTTAGAGTCAATTCAGCTGTGATAAAGGTCTATTGCTGCCACTATAGGCCTCTAAGGAGGGATATCACTTAAATATTTATATATTTGATTTTCGCATAATCACATTCAGCTTTTGTCAACATATCACAATACATTTAAAAAAATTGTTTAAGTTGGGTATTTTAAAAATGAGACACTGGATTGCAACCCATTTTCTTGAAAGAGCTGGATAAGAGGTCGATCATAGAGAATGCGTTTTTTGATGACACTCTTTCGAAATGTTTTAATTTGGCAGGGAGCGTTTTGCACCCTGCATATGCCGCGTTTTTGACAGAGCGCTCAGAGTGCTGGAAGTTGATTAAACTGGACAATGGGTAAAAAGGAGCATGACGTCAAGTGGTTTTCTGCTCAATCAAATGAAAGGAGAGGCAGGCCTTCCAATGTGGTGACAGAACTTCAGTTGCTTGAAACATCGAGAAACTACAATGATGGAAAACGCGTGTTGGCTGTCGCGGGTTAACAGAGCAAGATCAGACCAAGGTGGTTACCTAGCAACATTAAACACTGCGTTCTTCTCTTTTCAAAGAGTTAACCAAAAGAGCAGAACTCCTCCTTTTACAGAAAATGTGTCCTCTACAACCTCTGGATCAGGACAAGTTGATCGGATGACATTGAAGAGACAAGTGTCAACACACTTCTGATCATAATGTTTATGTGGACAACTTTCAGATATAGATTGCACAATGCCAAATGTAAATGCACCCAGAGTGACGCAAATCTGATACTGAACATAAATTTGCTCGACAGAGGACTCATTCGCGGGAATCAGAGTCAGCTCCTTTTTCGCAAGCCAATAACTTTGTTATTCATTCACTTTCGGCTTTACAACTTTGCAGACTGCTTGCATTCACACACAGCAACATTACGCACAGCGTGAAATATCATTTTAAGGACATCGTAACATCGCTTGCACTCAGAAAATAAAACCGTGCCATTTAGCATAAAAACTGGTTCTTGGCTGTAATCATAGGGAAACCGCTTTGAAATGCTATAGAAACATATCTTGGAGCCTCAGTGGTTCTTTGGGATGACCGAGGTGCTATATGGTTCTTTAGCGGTTCTATAGAGCACCTGTTAGGATGTTTTGAGATGCACGTTAACGCAATTCATGTAGTTGACATTCATGTAGTTCCCCTAACTAGCTTTTATGTTTAAATTGGTCATAGATTTCCATGGCAGAAGCAGAATGCATTAAGAACGCTAACAGATGCAATAGCTTGAAAACTACAGAGTTCTCCCTTTAGGTTTTGTTTAATGCCATTTAAAACATGGTGTTGATTTAGCGCAAAAAAAAATGAAAGGGACATCACATGTTTACTTTATTTGCGGACAACACATTTTGTGTTCATTTCAACAATACGAGTAGCTTTAAATCAACCATTTTTAATGGAGTGTTGTTACTATGTAGTAACACTTGGACACCAGTGGGCTTGTAAATTTTTAGCAAATTACTCACTTCATTTAACCTACTGCAAAATTGATATACATTTATAATTATTATGGGACCGTGACAGTTGACAAGTTGTGTACACACAAGTTGTCAACTGTCACGGTCCCACAATAATTTTAATGATTTAACTGCTAATATCCTATGCCAATTGGAAAAGAACCCTTACAATTGGTGTGTATATGTATGTGTATATACATAAATTGTACAGCTTAAAACTGCAATCATCCTGTGCCAAACAGATATTTTTTCCAATCAAATGCTTCAGAGATCAATATTTGCGATGATTTTAGGAGGACAGACAAGATCTAGCTAAACCTTCCCAGATGACCCGTCTAAACCAAGACACCGCAACACAGAGAAAATATTTTACTTGTCAAGCAAACAGGCAAGTACATCCTACCTTCTTTACAATTAACACTGCAGTTGGCTTCATCAGATCCATCCTTACAGTCCATCTCTCCATCACAGAAATGACTATACAGGACACACTCTTGGCCATCTTTACAGGGCTTAGACCCCACACGACACTTTAATGATGCTGTCATTAAGGTTGTAGGAGTTGTAGTGGGACAACCGACCTCATCGGAACCATCAACACAGTTAGAGCGGGCGTCACACACAAAATTTCTCTTCACACACTTCTTCCTGTCCTTGCACATGAAGTCACCTGGAAATTACATATGAAACTCTCAAACAGACTGTTCTTGCCATCTAGTTAAACATTAAACGCAAGTAATTTAATTAGGGATGCATTACTGCGATATGGACAGTTGCGAAGGCACGGTCGCTCATCGGAACCATCCGGGCAGTCTCTTCTTCCATCACACAAATATTGTTGCAGGATGCAGAGTGTTGTCCCTTGACAAGCCACATAAGGAGTCTTGCAGGGTGATGGTGGGGTTGGTATTGCTAAAAGTGTTGGGATTTTTAAGAGATAGACACATAACAGGAAACAGTCAATTTTCGAAAGTAGATTTTTACATAATCTGAAACCTTAAGAAATATGATCTCTAGGTTAGGACAATATACAACCGTTCAAAAGTGCAATAAAAATCTAAATATTGAGAAAATGGCCTTTGAAGTTGTTAATTAGGGGCACCATTTAATAAAACTGCAGATCCCTACAGCCAAAATTACTCCTGATATTAGGTTTATTAAACAATGCAACGCTGCATAGAGCAATCTGTTTTTTGATGATAAACTACGCAGGGTGTTTAAAAGCAAAATGAGTCATTCACGCTTATATTGCTCCCGTATGACAATGACATCGAAGCAAATTGGAAATGTAATACACCGATAGGCCACAAACTGAACATTACAATGGATTCCACTGTGCTAAGAAAGATCATTTTGTTTACGTTTACCTCAAATCAGTCGCATCATTATGATGAAAGCATGCTAGGGTGCAGATGGTAAAGTACTATGTATGCGCAGGCCAGCAGGGGAGTGTGGACAATCGCATTCGGGCGTGGTTGAGAGCAACCAGGGCAAGTGTGAGTACAGCCTAAGACTGAGGACTTACCACAGTCTGCCTCATCTGATCCATCCCAGCAGTCTCTCATCCCATTACATAAGAACACCTCTGGAATGCAACGAGTGTTTCCGTCACAGCGCATGCTGCAGCTCTTTGTGGGTTTCCAGCATCCTGCTTCATCTGAATGATCCAGACACTGAGGAATCCCGTCACATACCTGCCTAAAGTCAATACACTTCTTCCCCTGAACACACTGAAACTGACCTGTGAGAAAATACAAAATACCAATATGTATCTTACATAATGAACATAAACAAACTTGGTTTTTCAATTACTGGGCAAGGCTTAAATGAGCAATTTCTTAAGACTTTAGAAAACAGTGTTTGTATCAATCAAGCAAATCTATTAGGCAGATTTACCCCTCTAGAACAGGGGTTCCCAAATTTTTCAGCACGTGACCCCCAAACTAACAGTGCCAGTGATGGTGATGCCAGAGATGGTTAAAGTAGCTCAAACAAACGTTGGACGCAAATGCACCTTTTAGGTCTACCCAAACAAGCATAATGACTGAACATAAGAGAACTGCCTAACATAATATTTTATAGTTATTTCATTACTTCACTTGTTAAATCGGTTTGAAGAAATTCGACCATCTGTTTATGTACGAGTGCTGATGGTTGTAGTCTGCCTCTTTAACCCTCTCTGACTGCGGTGTTTATCCGCCCTCCTCAGCTGGCCTCCCTGCGTTGTCTTTGGTCGAATTAAGCCATGTTGACAAATTTGAATATCCTAAACTTAAAGCGGCCCTGCAACAATGTGTCATGCATTCTGACTTTACAATGGCAAACTTAAAACTATCAGGCATATGAAGTCGTTATAGACTGGCAGAAAAAATATATCCTTATTTGAACCACTGTGATCATAACACGTTTTATCTACAGATTATTGTTCTAACGATTTAATGATTTAACTTTACTATGTCCAGTATTTGGTTCAATTCTCCGCCTATATCACCGTTTTATAATATAAACGTGAATAACTCTGGATCCAATCTTTAATGTGTTGCCTTCTGTCATACGTGATTAAATCATTATATTTTACAGTACATGTGGTTGAAGTACTGGCGAAAATTCCTGAACTAGTTTCATATATAAATGTTTTTCACCTGCCGCCCTTCCCCAACGGTGGCACTCAATGGAACAGTAGAGCATTCTGGTTGACAACTTCTGTATACCTGGGCAGACTGCCCAAATAAATGCTTTGTGTGGGAAACGCTGTATTTGTTTCAACTCATTTTGTAAAACTTGTTAATGAATTGTATCGTGCATCGCGAGCTGAGTGAATCGTTACATCCCTTTTTAACAATTAATCAGAAACCAAAATAGTATAATTTCACCTGGATTGCACTGAAGCTCACAGTCCTCCTCATCAGATCCATCCCTACAGTCCATCTCTCCATCACACACATGACTGTACAGGACACAGTCTCTGACATTTTTACAGGGTTTAGATCCCACACGACACTTGAACGACCCTGTGGTTGAGGTTGTAGGAGCCATTGTGGGACAACCGACCTCATCAGAACCGTCAAAACAGTGAGAGCGACTATCACACACCAGATTCCTCTCAACACACTTCTTTCTGTCCTTACACAGGAAGTCATCTGGAAACAAAATGACAAGGTTGAGAGAAAGGACAATATTTATTTATTCAAACGTCATATCAGCATTTAAGGCTATTCACAATATACCACAGATATCAAAATATCAATATCAAAAAAAGAAAAACCGTCATTTCACCTGGAGAAGCACATGCATCTATACAAGAAGCTGCATCTGATCCGTCAGGACAATATCTTTGGTCACACATCTCAGCCTTAGAAACACATACTGATGTTCCCGGACACAGAAAAGAGGGACTTTTACAGCTTCCCTGGGAAGGTCTGGATATTGCTGTCATAAACAATACAAAATGTACCATAAAAACAGCTTTACAGAAAGTTAAACAGTCATTAGGTCTTAAGTGGAATTTATATATATATATATATTTATATATATATATATATGAGAACAATACTTTTTACATGAAGTTATAAAAAAATACTTAAGACTAGTTTAATACATATTATTTGTATTGGGTCAGATTAGTAATAAATCATGTTCAGCAAAAAGTGTGGCTTCTCATGCTGAACATGGTCAACTTGTTAAAAAACGAGTTGGACCACATGACATAGTATTTCTATTAGTGGTGGGCCGTTAACGGCGTTAACGCAGTGAGACTCTTATCGCGCGATAAAAAAAATGTCGCCGTTAATCTATTCTCAAAGTCGGGTTGGGAGCTGGGTCTATACTACACAAGCTATGATGACTTTCACTTTGATATTTTAGCGCGGATGTATACATAGATTAATGTCACTGTAGGGGAAGAGAACGAGATTTTTCAACTCGCGTGATTCGCATCATTCTCGCCGCCTCATCATCTCATAAGCAGGGCTTCATTCGCGCGATTCGCGCAGCAAGTAGGTCTATCGCCTCTTTGCATTGACTTAACATGTAAATCACTCGTGTTTGGTCTGAACACAACATAACGTTACTGTGAAATGACCAGATCAAACGTGACGTGCTAACATGGATGCAGCTATGAAGCCGCCGGGTTTGCATTTATTTTTAAGACGCTTCCCAATGGAAACCTCGACAAGACTAAGCTTGTTTGCACCTTGTGCAATGTGGAATTGGTTTACTGTACGAAATTGGTTTACATACAGTTAGTTTAAAAAAAAAAACTTTCTCTCAACAGGTAGTGGTCTAGCTTTAGTTGAAACCAATAACTTTGTATTGGCACCTAATGTATTATGGCTCCTGTATGACATATCGCTTGTTGCTCCCTAACTCTTTGTAAGTCGCTTTGGATAAAAGCGTCTGCTAAATGACTGAATTTAAATGTAAATGTACTGTAGGAGCTCTTCCAGTCTCAAGTACCACCTAAACACAAAGCATCCCTTAGCTAATGCGGAAGTAAACACAAGTACATCTTATTGAACATAATTTAATTTTCATCACAAATTATCATAGTAGAACAGCTTTCTCAAGTAGTTTGTGATGCATTTTGGAAACAGGAGATGAGCCCCTTCTCTAATGCGCCACCTGGCTTGAGAAACCCATTCTCAAAGACTTTTAGTCATTATTTGGGTAACACACATATTCTGAATGCCTTCGGCAGAATTCAAATGAGCCATTTTAATCTAGATTAATTCCAAGATTAATCTAGATTAATCTAGATTAAAAAAATTAATCTATGCCCACCACTAATTTCTATACTTTATGCACTCCCATCAAATGGTTTATGAAACTTTATTTCTAATTCAAATCACGAAGGGACGATGTGATGCGTGTTGCTTGCCTTTGCTGTAGTTCCATCCCACTCTGCCCACTAGTCCCACCTCTAGCAGCTCATGTTTTCCAGAAGTTATCGTACACTAGTATCTCTCTTTTATAAATTTGATCAAACTAAATGCTCTTGGAAGAGATGACGTATGCAATACTACCGTTAGGCACTCAAGATTAATATAAGATTGGCAGAAACTGCCTGTGATACAGGATCTATAACTTATGATATATATTGAAACTACCATTCATTTCTAAGGTACTTGAAAAATTTGTTTCAACTCAATTATATATAGAAAAAATACATAAATTCCAAACAGAGGGCTTATTTATCAACAGTGCTAAGAAAAGTCTCTAAATGTCCTCCGTAGTACAAAATATAGTGTGTCTAAATACAAACAAAATCAGTTCTAATACACCATGCTCATTCACGTTCATTTGAATTCGGAAACACCCCCAACGAACCATAAACTGTGATGAAATATCTCTTTATAAATCATGTGAATGAACTCTGATTCCACTAACTGATTCCACTAACCGATCACAGCGTTTATTGAAAACTCAAACTTTGCTCAACGCATGTTTTGCGCAAATTGTTTTTTTTAGTTTATTTCTTATCGGAGATAAATTTTACATTAATATAAATGTTAAGGAAAGTATTTTTTGGGTGGAAATGCAATGTATGATTTGGGAAAGCGATGCAGCACAAGAAAAGCGAGATTTAATTTTTTATTTAAGACTAATTTTTGTAATAATGATTAATATGCAAACCTCGGTTTGTTTTTCATGGTTTGAATTTTCTTTTTTCATATTCCGTTAAGCCTGTCTTTTTTATATACTTGCACTTTCAATTAAAGAAGGTTTGCTAAATCATCCAGCAAAGTGAGATCAGCCATGACACTATGGGGCGTTTCCCAGACAGGGATTATTTTAAACCAGGACTAGGCCCTAGATAAATTCGGATGAAATTAGTGAAACCGTTCTAACGGTCTAACTACGCACACATTTGTGGGTATTTGCTGTTGATAAATGAGGCCCCAGGATTTAGGGCACATCACAGTACAGAAATTGCTTTGATCAGTGTTACCAAGTAGCTGTTTTGTACCTCTTATATGATGAAACGCATCATTAATCTGAAGAAATGCACAGTGTTTTTTGTTATACTTAACCACAAGCAATTACAAACCCAAACTATTTATTCTTTAATGGGCATGTTTATTTAATTATTTGACGAATTGTCACAGTAAGGGTTAGGCTGCTGGTTATAGCATAAATGTGGCAAGAAAAAAAAAGGAAAACTTTTTATGTATTTAAGTATTTGATATTTTTTCTCTCCCAAAAAAATATTGGAATCGCAACGGAATCGATAAAAACTGGATTTGATAAGCAGAAACGCTGAAATTAAAACGATACCCAACCCTACTCATAAATTACATTCACCCTGCCTTCAATTCAAAGGACTCGTCCCTAAACCCTAAGCCCTTCAAAGGGTTTACACTCCAGAGTGAGAGGATCAAAGGGTTTAAGGGCGTATGGGACCAAACAACCGATTCTAAAAGTTCCCTTCCGTGTCATTACACGCCTACACAAAGAATCATGGGGGCCAATAGTTTTCATCAGTTGAAGCGGTCGTGGTTGTTTTCACTCCAAAGTGCCCTTCGGAAGGCAATATATTCGATTTGGAATGCACGGTCAATGATCAAATAAATCTTTGGCAGGGCAAAAATAATCTTTTGCGGCCGGCACACAAAAATGTTATGTTGGAAAAACCTACTACTGCAAAGATATACAAAATCGCTAACAAAAATGGCCAGAAACACTGCTTGCTGCTGCCTGCTCTTTTTGAGAATGATCAACTCAAGTTTGGCATCTATGTACAGCTTCGAATTTCAGCTTTCAGTTTCACCTACTCTCCACAATGTCATTACAGCGGTAAGCCAACAGAGCAGAGGAAATGTATTGCTGCATTCAAAACCTGGAAGCGAGTTAGCATTTTAGGACTTGTGGTTCAGTCGCTCCAAAGTCTATGGGTTTCTGGTGAATCACTAAAAAAATAAGCTCTGTGGTTAAAACCTAAATATTTTCAAGTTTTATTCTATGACAAAACCCACCAATTATAACCCACTTGTGATTTTGTAAAGGCTTTTTGTGTCTTAAAAGCGGCGATTGCTAACCAGTGGCTTAACGTAGTTGCGGATTAATTCATGGAGTAATTACTTACCAGGGAAAACATTAAAAAAGTTTGAAAGAGTTGTCTGAAGCTTGGAGGTCGTGACATTGATATCATGCGCCCTTAAGTGTACTCGGTTTACAGCATTGTGTTTCGGTTTTAAAAGAAACAAATGTTAATTTGTAAAGATTAACTAGACAAATCAAGTAAACATCATAATCCGTTGATAATCAAAGCTTTTTTTCGCCATTTTGCATAACTCTTAGGGAAAAATACATAGGCTTTCAGTCAAGGTAACCAGTGCGCCACTTACTTCCGGGTAAGAAAATCACATCATTGAGGTATTGGATAGAAAGCTTATTTCAATCTAGAATCAGAAAGCTGAATAAATAACTACTAGTTTTAAATCAAAACTGCCCCAACAGTGTACAGAGAGAGACCCGAGTGAACAGTCAGCTTTTGTGGGCGGAGTTTGGAGGTGAGACGTGAACTGATATGATTGTCAGTCAGCATTGCTTTATGGATTTTTTTTATCATTTTGCAATTTAGCCTATAATAATCCAACAGTTTTCATTTATTCGTATTTTTACTTTATAGGCCTAATGTGGAATAACACTAACTGTTCTGTTGAAGGGGTAAAGAGTAACTTACATTACATTGATTTTAGGCCCAATCAATAAAGGCCATTCATGAAGGGAGAAGGCTCAATATCTCAATTTAATTTACTCAATTTTATATTAAATTGTATTGTTTTTGTTTGAAAAGCAAGAAAACTTATAAAAAGCACATTTTGACTATTCTTCGATTTATCAAGTTATTTCTTTTACTGATAGACGAACTGTAATGCAAAAAAACACGTTCAGTATTATTTGGGCTTCGGCCAAGAATTTTCGTTTTGGTGCATCCCTAGTTTGGTGCGTTACATTGTGTCAGATGACCCCTTTAACATCCAAACGTTAGGTGCTGCTCACCACAGTTGACTTCATCAGCACCATCTTGACAGTCCTTAATCCCATTACAGATGAAATCTTCAGGAATACAATGCGTGTTCCAGTCGCACCGCATGACACAGATCCCTGAGGCTTTCTGGCATCCCATCTCATCAGATTTATCCAGACACTGAGGAGTTTCATCACACACTTGATTCTTCTCAATACATCTCCCATCAGTCGTACACTGAAACTGACCTTTCGTAATTGAACAAATTAGGTTAATTTGATTAGTATGAGAATGAGACCGACAAAAAGTGCATTGAAAACAAAACTTAGATTTGCCAACCTGGTCGGCACTGACGTTTACAGTTTTGTTCATCTGATCCATCCTTGCAGTCAATCTGTCCATCACACACATTTCTGTACAGGACACATCCTCTGCCATCTTTACAGGGTTTAGATCCCAGACGACACTTTAACAATGCTATGGTTGGTGTTCTACTTCCTCTGATGGGACAACCAACCTCATCCGAACCGTCAAGACAGTGAGAACGGCCATCACACACCAAACTCCTCTCCACACATTTCCTCCTATCCTTACAAAGGAAATCACCTAGCAAGGGTTCATAGATGTCAGCGATTTGTTTATTTGGGAGGAAAAAAATTACAGAACCCAAGATAGATTACAGTAAAATGAAGGGAAGATTTACCCATTTTTGCACAAACATGTATGCATGAAACTTCATCAGAACCATCAGGACAATCTAGCTTCCCATCACACAGATGAGTCTGAGAAATGCACAATGAAGTTCCCGGACATGTTATGGAAGGACTTCTACAGACTGGAGGCAGAGAGGCAACAAATGTCGAGGCACCTTTCTTGACCGCCACTAAATTTAGGTTTCTACTGTTCATTTCAGCTGTGAGAATAAGGAAAGAAATCTGTTAAAGCATAAACCGAGAAACCCATAACCAAGTGCTCCTACTCACGTTACTCAAGGAAATGATAGAACATAAGTGGCTTCAGGAGAAAAAAGGATAGTCTCTAACATTAAATTTAATCTTTAAATGGCTTTCTACAACACCGATTCCAGAGGCAGAGAACATGCAAGCAATCGATTTACAGAATGATTCTAAACCCCAAAATTCAAAAAGCAGTAGGGCTCTATTCTGTTAATGTAAAGGTAATATGATTGCCAAATATTTCAACAGCCAAAATTTCAGTGCATCTCTAAACATCAGTAGTAAATTTTCATTAAGCATACACAAAAATGCATTGCACACATAAATCTCCATCAACTGAAACAGCACTCACTGCAGTTTGCTTCATCAGTGGCATCCAAACAGTCCTTCTCTCCATCACAGAGAAAGCTTTCAGGGATGCAGAGAGTTTTATTATCACAGCGGTGTTTGCATTCGTGTGAGCGAGTGAAACAGTCAGTTTCATCAGAACGATCCTGACATTGAGGTGTGCCATCACACACCTGTATTTTCTCAATACACATCCTCCCATGAGCACAATGGAATTGATCTGCAAGGAAACGTCAAACAATACATTACATCCAAATTCTTAAACCCAAGACATGTTTAAAATGATTTATCGTTTTACCTGGTTTACACTGAAGTTCACAGTCGACTTCATCGGATCCATCCTTACAGTCCATCTCTCCATCACACACGTGACTGTGCATGACACACTCCCGGCCGTCTTGACAGGGTTTAGATCCCACACGACACTTTAATGACGCTGTGGTTGATGTTCCACTGCGCCCAATTGGACAAGTTACCTCATCAGATCCGTCAAGACAGTGAGACTGGCCATCACAAACCAAATTCCTCTCCACACACTTCCTCCTGTCCTTACACAGGAAATCACCTAGAAAGATTTCATAGATTTGACTAGTAAGTACAAACTTTAACCATAATCTGTGTTCCTCTCACCTAACTGTTAAGAATGTTTCTGTTAAGAATGTTACTGCTTTCAAATGCATAGAGACTGTGTCTGTCCCCCGAATAATACAACCAAATAACAATTTATTTAAAAGTCAGAGAAAAAATCTTATGATTAAACCAAAAGACAATATACTTAATGAGCAAAACCAACGCCTAAAGTTTGGGCTACTTAATATTAGATCACTAAATCCAAAGGCAGTTATTGTAAATGAAATGATCACAGAGAACAGTTTTGATATACTTTGCCTTACTGAAACCTGGCTTAAGCCAAATGATTACTTTGGTCTAAATGAGTCTACTCCACCAAGCTACGGTTATATTCATGAGCCACGTCCGGTTGGTCGAGGTGGTGGTGTCGCAGCAATCTTTAGAGACTATCTTACCGTTACTCGGAGAACAATGCATACATTTAAATCATTTGAAATGCTTGCGTTGAACATAACAGTTCCAAACAAAAGTAAAAAATCATTGGTCTCTTTTACATTGGTTACTGTGTATAGACCCCCTGGGCCTTACACTAATTTTCTGATAGAGTTCGCAGACTTCTTATCGGATCTGTTGGTTAACGTCGATAAAGTACTGATTGTTGGAGATTTTAATATCCACGTAGATAGTCCTAACGATCCATTAGCTGTGGCGTTTAAAGAACTACTAGACTCTTGTGGTGTAACACAATACATCAACAGACCTACTCATCGACTTAATCATACCCTAGACTTGATTATATCTCACGGAGCCGATCTAACCAATATCGATATTATACCTCAAAGCGACGATGTTTCCGATCACCATCTTATAACATGTACACTGCGCACTGCAGAAATCAGTTGTATATCTCGTTATCGACAGGGTAGAACAATCACCTCAACTACTAAAGATAGTTTCGTAAAGAACTTGCCAGATCTGACTCCTCTAATAACCTTTCCAACTAATATAGAATCGCTCGATGACATGACCAGCAACATGGGCACCATTTTCTCTAATACATTAGAAGCGGTCGCACCTATGAAGTCAAAAAGGATTAATGAAAAGATCATAGCACCATGGTATAATAACACCACTCGCGCCCTAAAAAGAGAAACGCGTAAACTGGAGCGAAAATGTAAACAAACCCAATTAGAGGTCTTTAAAATTGCATGGAAAGAGAGTGCAAGCTGTTACAAAAAGGCACTAAAAGCAGCAAAAGCCGAGCACTTCCGTAACCTCATAGAAAATAACAAAAACAATCCAAGGTTTTTATTTAGTACAATTGCTAAACTAACAAACAAACAGACTCCACCTGACCTGGGTATTCCGCCGCACCTTGGTAGCAATGAATTCATGAAGTTTTTTACTGAGAAAATCGAAATAATACGAGACAACATAGCTAAAACCAAACCTCAAAGTGTGACGGAAGAATTAGTCTCACCCGTCAACCAAAAAGAAACGCTACAGTGTTTTTCTCCTATAAATCAGGAAGATTTAATTAAAATTATTGCAACATCCAAACCGACGACATGCTTATTAGACCCCATTCCGACTACTTTATTAATAGAGTTACTACCTGCTGCAATTGAGCCCATTTGTAACATAATCAACTCGTCAATTAATCTAGGACATGTCCCAGGACCCTTTAAGCTGGCTGTAATTAAGCCTCTTATCAAAAAACCAAACTTAGATCCCAATGAACTTGGAAGCTATAGACCGATTTCAAATCTCCCGTACTTGTCTAAAATACTAGAAAAAGTAGTGTCAACTCAACTGTGTACCTTCCTACAAAATAATGACATGCACGAAAAGTTTCAGTCCGGCTTTAGACCTTATCATAGCACTGAAACTGCGCTCGTTAGAATTACAAATGACCTTCTTATTGCATCAGATAAAGGTAACATCTCACTCTTAGTCCTGCTTGACCTTAGTGCTGCTTTCGATACTGTAGACCATAAAATACTATTGGATCGTTTACACAATTATATTGGTATTCAGGGACAGGCACTACAATGGTTCAGATCTTACTTAACAGACAGATATCAATATGTCCATTTAAAAGGGAAATCGTCATATCTTACGCAAGTAAATTATGGATTACCTCAGGGATCGGTTTTAGGACCCTTGCTTTTCTCCATATACATGCTGCCCCTCGGCAACATTATTAGAAAACATGAAATTAGCTTCCACTGTTACGCAGATGATACTCAGCTATATATCTCATCAAGACCAGATGATTCCTTCAAACTATCCAAACTGGCAGAGTGCATCGAGGACATAAAACATTGGATGACTAGTAATTTCCTTCTTTTAAACTAACAAAACGGAAATATTACTTATAGCACCAAAAACAGGTAAACAGAATATCTCCGATTACAGCCTGCAAATTGAAGGCTGCACTGTTACTCCAACAAATACAGTTAAAGACCTAGGCGTTATATTAGACGGCAACCTGTCATTTAAAAATCACATCTCAAATATCACAAAAATAGCCTTCTTCCACCTTAGAAATGTTTCCAAGTTACGAAATATTTTATGTTTTGCTGACGCAGAAAAGCTTATTCATGCATTTGTGACCTCACGACTTGACTATTGTAATGCTTTACTTAGTGGTTGTCCTGCATCATCGATAAACAAACTACAGTTAGTTCAGAATGCAGCTGCCAGAGTTCTTACTAGGTCAAGAAAATACGATCACATAACCCCAGTTTTATCATCTCTTCACTGGCTACCCATTAAGTATCGTATTGATTTTAAAATTCTTTTAATTACATACAAAGCCTTAAACGGTTTAGCCCCTATTTACTTAACAGAGCTTTTATCACGTTACAACCCAACACGCTCTCTAAGATCTCAAAACTTAGGACTTTTGACAACACCTAGAATAACTAAATCCACCAAAGGGGGTCGAGCTTTCTCATACGTAGCACCTAAACTCTGGAATAGCCTTCCTGATACTATTCGAGGGTCAGACACACTCTCCCAATTTAAATCTAGATTAAAGACACATCTTTTCAGCCAAGCTTTCACTTAATGCATAGTTAATGAACAGCAGCTACGCTAATTATTCTCTTTATTCTCTTTCCGCCTCTGCTTCGGGATGCCCATCCCGAGGTAGGAAGAAGTTCCACCATGTCCAGACGACCGACAGATGCCCATCCCCAATTTGAGATAACGCCAGCTACAGCTGCAGACTGACTGAGCATCCCAGCCCCATCTAAGGCAATTCCACCACCAGCAAAGAGAAATATGACCATCGGACCATCCCAGCTCAGACCAATACACCCCCAACAAAGAGCAAAGACGGACTATTTGTTTCATTAATGCTGAAGTTACAATATCTGGTATTGAATGCTAAACTTAAATCACATGTCAGCAGTTTGAGTGCAGCTATGACACGTCAGAGGGGATCTGGCCCTCCCGGTTGAGCCTGGGTTCTCCCGAGTTTTTTTTTCTCCATTAATCAATCATTGGAGTTTGGGTTCCTCGCCACAGCAGGGCAGTGTTGGCCTGCTCACCGGGAGACTGCATTTATTTATTTATTTAGAAATTATATATTATTTATTAGTATGATCTTACTCGTTATATAAATACAATGCACTGTGCTGTGTTTTACCTTTTCAGTTTTTCCTGTTTGCCCTGTAAAGCTGCTTTGAAACAATACACATTGTGAAAAGCGCCATATAAATAAACTTGAATTGAATGTCAATGCTTTGCTTAGCATTTGCAGAATATATAACATCAAAGATTGAGTGATTTACCCATTTTTGCACACGTATCCATGCATGAAACTTCATCAGAACCATCAGGACAATCTAGCTTCCCATCACAAAGGCGAGTCTGAGAAATGCACAATAATGTTCCTGGACACATCATAGAAGGACTTCTACAGACTTGAGGCTGAGAGGCGACCAAAGTCGACACGCCTTTGTTCTCCACCAAATTTAGATTTCCACTGTTAATTTCATCTGTGACAATAAGGATGATGGAAGGGGTAATGCATTTGAATGAAATTGGTTTAAAGTCATTTCTGCAACTCTAAGGTTAGGTAACCTTAGTGCTGCAAAAAAATTCAAATTGATTTTGAATGTGCATAAACAATAACGCGTGTACACAGAAACCTCCATCCACTTAAACCTCACTCACTGCAGTTTTCTTCATCAGTGGCATCCATACAGTCCTTCTCTCCATCACAGAGGAAGCTTTCAGGGATGCAGCGAGTTTTATTATCACAGCGGTGTTTGCAGTCATGAGAGCGAATAAAACAATCCGCTTCATCAGAGCGATCCTGACATTGAGGTGTGCCATCACACACCAGTTTTTTGTCAATACACATCCTCCCATGAGCACAATGGAACTGATCTATGAGGAAACTTTTGGTTCAATGTCAATTGCACACATACAGAGTGGCAAAGTTACAAATGTTTTAGGTTTTACCTGGTTTACACTGAAGTTCACAGTCATCTTCATCAGACCCATCCTTGCAGTCAATCTCTCCATCACAAACATGACTGTACAGGACACACTCACGGGCATCTTTACAGGGTTTAGATCCCACACGACACTTTAATGATAATGATGATGTTGTTGAGGTTGCAGGAGCTGCTGAAGGACAACCGACCTCATCTGAACCATCAGGACAGTGAGAGTGACCATCACACACCAAATTTCTTTCCACACAATTACTCCTGTCCTCACAGAGGAATTCACCTAAGGGTACAAAGAACTTTAAATTTTTGTAGCACATGGCCTTGTTCTCCTTCTGATAAGGCTGTCAAACAATTCATGGCTATTAATCGCAACCAGAATCAAAATTTGTGTTTCCATAATATGTTTGTGTTTACTATTGCATTTATAAAACATTCAGGTACACAAAGAAATGCATGCATTTTCTCACCTCCACATGGCCGGTACTGATTAGTCTGATAAGCTGGTTCCTTTAAGAACCGGCTTCTATTATTTCTTGTTCATTTAAAAAAAATTAAGTATATACCCGAAGAAGATATTTTCACCAAGAAAAATCAAATTACATCTTTTGATGTTGACACACGCAAAGCAACAGTTCCTTCTGTGGACCTCTCACGTCAAGTTTGCACAGGGCCTCACACCACCCTTGTGCGGCCCTGCATATAGCAAGTATTAACATGTTTTTGTGTACATGTATGTGCTTATAAGTACAGCATTTGTATATTCATTTGAAAAAATATATTCTCAATGCAATTAATCGAGTCCAGTGATTAAATTAGACGACCTCCTGCAGCAGCACCACGTTACCTGGCTTTGCACACGTGTAAAAGCAGAAAGCCTCATCAGACCCATCAGGACAATCACTCTTGCCATCACATTGCTGAGACTGACTGATACACACAGTTGAACCTGGACAAAAGACCAGGGGGCTTATGCAAGTCACTTCAGAAGGACGCACATCTTCAGCCATGTCATCTGAAAAAGCGACATTTAAACAGAACAAGTGTATAGATAAGGCCGCATAATGATACAGTAGACCTCAGAAAGTGAAAGATTAACTCAATATAACAAACCTTGCGCGACCTCCCTGAGAGCAACAGATAAGCCAATTATATCATTTTCAACAGCTACCTCCGAGATACGAGTTCGATCTTTGCGATTCCATACTGACAGGATGTTACTGGACAAGGCCACTACGTAGGGTTCATAAGCAGCCACAATAGAACCAGGAAGGACCCACTCTTTACCTCCAGAGTATTTCCTAGCCTTTAGTAGACTCATGACCTGCAAGACTAGAGTTTAAAAAAAGTCCTCAAAGTTAGCAAAACTAATTGAAATATTCAAGAGTACACTAATAGTTATTTAAGACAAAAGGTTGCACGCACAAGAGCCACCATTCCAAAGAAAGCTGTTTGCTTTTCTGTCAAATGCAATTGTGCCGAAACCATTTTCCTCCAAGCTGAAGACAGCTTCTGCTCTTCCACCGATCAAACCCAGTTTCATTCTCATGATCTGAACTCCCTCAAGCCAATAGAGCTTTCCTTTCTGCCAATCCACGAAAAGGTCAAGGATTGCAGTTCTGGCTTGATATAACTGCCTGGAAATACTCTGATGAAGGGGGCCAATGGTAGAAACACCGATGGACAGTTCATCACAGGCCAGCCAGTACAGATTCCCAGTCTTCTGATCCACTCGCACAACGCAAGCTGCAAGTGAAATGGGGAAAATCAGAATAAAAGATTCTTGCCAAACATTTCAGTTGTACTTCCTGTTTAACATTACATTTTCCATCACAAGGGTTTAACTCCGTTCACGATTAAGTACTCTGTTCATGATTATGGTTCCATAATATTTCTTCCCATATATTTTGCATCTGAAAGGAAAACTCCTACAATTAAAAATGTAATGTCAGACGCAAAAATAACTGTCCAAATCTTTACTGCACTAATTTTTAAAGAGTGTCTGACACTAGCTTTTTAAAGCAAAAGGTCTGCGCTGGCGCAAAATGTTGGTAAATCTAGCAAGTCACATGTTGGCTGCTCGACCAATAAGATTGAACAAACACCGTTACAATTGCCATAGCGCCGACAAATGCATTTTTTGTATTCCAATGTGTAATACGATGATAAAGCCTGATTATATTTTCGCCGCACTTAAATAGTAAAATATTTCTATGGTTCACGCCACCCCTTTCATGATTCATTTTGGACTTAAATTTAATTCCCATAGATGTTATATTATAGCATATTTATGGTATTTGCCCTTTCCCTATATTGGGAAATATGTAGCCTACACATAAATTTACCCAAGCTCAACAACAACTTATTTTCTAATTTTGATGTGCTTTACAGTTATTCATGAATTGCAGCATTGAACAGCATTAGCCAGTGGGAGTTAAAATTGCAGTAGTGCAATTCAATAAGGATTTTGAAAGGTTTAAGGAGGGAGGGGATTACCCAAGGCGTGAGCAGAAATTACACTGTTGAGGCATTGTTGAGAATGGGAACTAAGCATTTAATACCCCTTCTGATTTTTTTAATTATGAAAAATATTTCAGTCCAGTGTTTAACTTTTGACCAGTAGCATATGTTAAAGAAATGCAAATAAACATGTGTTAATAAAAATACCAAGTTGCTTTGCATTCCGTGGAATATTTTCAATAAACTGAAAAAAAAACATTTAATTTTATAATAAAAATTTTCCAATTTAATTTTATAAGTTTGTATAACAGGAAATTAAGACGAGCAAACGAGTCACTTGAAAGTACAAACTCAGCGTTTTAGTATGACAAAGTTAAATAAATCTAATTATTAAACTTGCTCAATTTGATTGGAAAATAATGTATGGGAAATGCCAGTGTGGCTATTCGTTTTGTGGCAATTAATTGCCATCAAATTTCCATTTCAATTTGGCTTCCAAGAATGTCTTGACAATTTGAAGAAAACATTGAGATTTATCCTACACCTGCTATAATTTATTCTAATGCCCGTTTAGATGCAATGCATCCTATATACGATGACTAATGGTGTTATCGGTTTTGCCCTGACATGTAGCACACAGCGATACACAAAATCCAGCACACTTAGCTAGGAGGGGTCAATTTTACATTCATAGAGTTTGTAGAGAATGCTTTGGATCATAAGTCAAGTACTAACACATACCAGGTTTTAATGTAAGAATGTACTCTGACATGTCCTGAGAGAGCTTGTTAGTCTTCACATGACCAGTCCCATTACACCATACCACACATCCACGTTTCCAGTGCATGTCGAATGCCTGAATGTCCTCATCTGAAGTAAAGAGTTCAGTTTTGATGGTGGTGTTCCCCGTAAACTCCAGACTGTATATGACCATGGCAGTTGCATAGGCAACCTTAAAATCTGAAATTCGCAGAGAAAATGAGATGTCAAAAGGCTCATTGTGCTTATCTTTGAACAATAAATCTGCTTTTAAAAGATATGTCAAAATAGGGGAAAAAACTAACTTTCACAAGAGCCATAAGCCACAGGCAACATTCCCTCGGGACACAAACAGGTGAATCCAACTGGACTTTCCTTGGATGGCAAACACAGCGTGCACCTGGAGTTTTTACATGGTGAAAAACCTGTGAAGAAAACGCATACCAATGAGCTTAGTCCGGATTAGACCTCATGGTTTAACCACAGAATTATTCACAAATAAAAGGGCTATTTTCCCAGACAGGGATTATTTTAAACCAGGACTAGGCCGTCATTAAACTAGGATAAATTAGTCATTTTTAAATAACTACATATTCAGCAATTTTTTTTAGTGCAAGTTGTTTTTTTCGATCTAACAGTACAAGTTGTTTGCGATCAAGACGCCTCTAACATTTAAAATAGTCTGACTAGGCTTAAGCCCCGTACAGGAAATCACCCCCAAGAAGGCTGAATTCACCTTGAGGCTGCTGAAGCTCATGGTAGACAGTAAGAACAGGAAGTGACGCTTTAAGGAGGAACTCATTATATTTTGCAGGGGGTAGATTTTGAGGAGTTTGCCAGAGTCTCTTTTCATCTGCCCAGTAGAACCAGCCATTGAACACTGCCAGGCTCTGACCAGGACTTCCTTGAAAAAAGTTCCAAAACGTGTAACTCCCAGAACCATCTGTCCTGATGCTCTCAATTGACTGGGAAAACAAAGGGAGGAATTTCACTAATGATTAAAATGATTAATTTTGCATGAATTTCAAAAGCGAGCTTTGGAATTTGTAGGGTGTTCAGAATTGATTTTAGACAAATCCCTATATGCTTGTGACGGCAGTTACCTTCATGCTTAGAAAAAGAGTTTTTACGTATGTTCAGACTGTCAGACCAAAGTGGATTTTTGTGCATATCCATATTTAGTGTGAAAAAAAAAAAAAAAAAAATCACATGGAATCCGTTTGTAGCCACATTGATATGTGCTTTGAAATCCTATTCAAATCGCATTTCTGGAAAGCGGTTTCAGTCAGAGCGCTCAGATCGGACTTGAATTGCTTTTGGCTTATGCTACGTTGTAGCAGAATGTATGTGCATTTCGAACCCGATATAAACATATATGGAACTTATAACACCTAGTTTAACTATGCATAACATCATTTACATATAATTCCCATTTGCACATTTCCATTCAGGTGACGGTTCGATACATGTAAAAGCCAATGGACCTCACTACCACCGGATCATGCAGTGTCCACAATAATATAAAAGTGCGCCATGCTGATCAATGTTCTAGCTAGAAAGTTTTATATACATAGAATATGGTCCGGTAGTGAACAATGGGATGCTGAGGCAGCGCAGATTAAATATTTAAAATTAATTTTGATTTAGGATTAGTCAGATTTTACAAAAAAGTGTTTATGAAACAATTATCAGTCAGTATAAACGCATAAAAACTGCTGTACTTAATCTTTGTGATAACGTGTATATAACATATGATAGAGTGAAATTAGATGCTAACCTCAAATGGAGAACAACTCACCATGTGTCGCCACTTCCCCTTGTCTCCAGAATGTGCCTACGCATGGGTCAGCGTTTGCTTGCATGTGCGCCCATTCTACTGTCAAATTTAGATAGCCAACTTTGTGTGAAAAACGCACATTTAAAGCCTTGTTTTGTGCGTACGCAACAGTTATGTCCACAGCGTGGCCAATTAATCATATATATTGGATTCCAATCAGATACACACTGTTGGACTGACAGTCTGAGCATATCAAAAGTGCTGAAGCAAATTCAGACTCCTATTGTTACTACAGTGAATGTATAAACAATCAGCAGTTCAACATCCAACCCACCATTTTGAACTCACTGATCCAAAACAACCGTCGTGCTGCCACATCCAATGTAAGACCTTTTGGTATCTGTGCGGTAACAAAAATGAGTGTTGTCCGATTCGAACCGTCCATAGCAGTCCTTTCAATGGTAATCTCTTCACTCATTCCGTTATTAATCCAAAATATAAAACTGCAAAAAAAGATGTCACATTTAAGAGTCAAAAGTTCCTCAAATGTAAGCCGAAATGTAATGACTCTTAAAGCACTGTATACTGTACCTCTCAACTGGACTGAGGACAATTTCACCTGGGTCTGTGTCTTTGGATATGACTACACATGTAGAACTACCATCAGCGGTCCCTGTGAAAATGGCTTTTTGTGTAACACTCGTCCAATAGAGCTGTCCTGTAAGCCAATCAACAGCCAAACTTCTCACACCAGGTTGCCCTAATAAATGAAGGAAACATGGTTTTGGTGTTGCTTAATATACTTCACAGTTTTATCAAGTCTTCCACAATTACTAACCTGAATAAAGAACCATGCTCTTGTGGTTATAAGCCTTGTAGATATTTCCATGGTTATCAGCCCAATAAATAAAGTTCCTTTGAATATCATAGGTCAGGGCTATGGGGTCGCTCTCAATGGAAAGGAGTGGCTCAAACACCCTAGTCTTTACATTCACTAGCCCAATAAGCGATCTTCGGAAGGTTAAAATCTTCACTGGGAACCCTAGTGAGACAATATATTACATGTTAACGATTTTGTTTCGTGGCATTTTCATTTCAGATTTTACAAGCAATAAATGGCTACCTTGAGCTTCACAAGATCCATTGCCAAGAGATTTAAAACCATTTTGACACAAGCAACGGAAAGACCCTGGTGTGTTTGTACACAAGTGCATACACGGTCCAAATGACTGGGAACATTCATCAACATCTGGAAGAGTACACAGTAGTAAACATTACTACTAAACCAAAAAATGTTGTAAACCAATGTGCAATGTCTTTAAATAAGAAGTGGTTAAGTGGTGCTGTTGAGGTGCACAGTAAATTCTGAACAAGGGAAGCATAATTCAAATTTTATACATATCACATATTTAGAAAAGGAAAATATAAATATGGTACAAAAAACGAGTAATCGTATATGCAATTTTCACTTTTCCATGCATTAAGTAAAAATAAAACATCAGTGAGACCTGATTGGTCCTCATTTATGAAACATTTGTAAATAGGATTAAATGTATGAGTGACAAATCAGGTCGTTCCATAACCCCCGTATTTAATAATACTTTGTAAACATCAGATTAGATAGCGAAACGTTTCCAATCATGAGAAATTGGGTGAACGCGCAGAAATTCACAGTTAGCATAAGCCCGCCTATGCGATGTCGCATAAAATTAATAAAAACAGGCATGTGATCATCTAAGGACAAAAAAGGAAGACTGCACTCTCCTTCACTAATCCCCCCCCAAAAAGTCTTTAATGCTACCAATCAAATGATACTAACTAAAAACAGGCAACAGCTTGTCAAAAATATAATCGTTTGCTTTTGTGTTGCCAAGTGAAAAATATCTAATAACCCAATTCTGTCTGGCAATTCTTCTGCATCCAGTATGTTTGCCTTTTCATGATATTAAATTAAAAGGAATATTGTCTTTTTAATTGTATTTTGAATTCCTTAATGTGTTACTTTATCCAAATATTGCTAATAATTTTCTCACCCACAGTCATCAAGTACATCCAAGATGTGGGTGGCATTATTTTTTGATATTTCAAGATATTTGGGAACTTCAGGAATTTTCACGGATTTAAACAAAGTCGTTCTCGCGTTTCATGAAAAAGGCCCATTGGTTGCCATGTTAAATGCTCTCTCATTTGCAAGCCATTTTGGATAAATGAATCTGCTAAATGTAAATACAAAACATTAATTAATTTCACTGAAGGCAAACAGAAAACTTGAACTTACCTATGCAATCAAATCCATTTGCGGAGAGGGTCATTCCACTGGGACAATTGCACAACGCTCCCCAAGTTTGATCCACACAAGTATGACTACAGCCACCATTGGCATTCCTACAACTTTTACCTAGGGAAGTTAAATATAGGTGGACTAAGCCTTAATCAAGTAAAACATATTTAAACTATATGTGGCATCATTTTAAAATTATAAAAGTGTGACATCGAAAATGGTCATCCAATAGAATCGCTCTCAACATATTTATCTTGGCTAGTCATCAGTGTGGTGTTGCGCATCATAAAAAAGCTAGCAATGTGTGCAAACGGTCACCAAACAATCCCTTCTCAGAACATTTCTGTACCTTTCTTTTTTAGACCAGTTGCTTATTGTTGCCGACAAGCATTTACTAGAATTATGAAAGGATGTAAATCCTCAGTATAAAATTGCAATTCAGAGCAATCAATATGATATAGGTTTAAGATATCTCTCTGTAGATTAATCAGGATCTTGTACCACAGGTATGAGGCTCATCACTCCTATCTGTGCACTGAGCAACTCCGTCACACATCTCTCTCTGGTTTAAACACCTTCCATCAGAACAGCGGATTTTCATCTTCATACAGGAACCTATATTGACGCGTTTAAATAAAAATAAAAAAGTAATGTGATTCCTGGAGTATACAGAAAGGACATTATGATCATGTAGATGAAACAAAGTCTATGTACAATGCTAGACAGATTATGGAACACTGAAAAAAAACGAAGAGAGGCTTTTCAGTTAATAACAAAGTATACAGACTATGAAAGGCACAAGTGTAAGAAATAACTTTTTTTTAAAGAATATACAACTTACCACAAGTTTCTTCATCCGAATTATCACCACAATCATTGACTTCATTGCAGAGAAAGTTTTGCGGGATGCAGATATTGTTCCTACACTTCCAGTCACTGGAAAGGCAGCCTGACCTCCAGTCACAATCCAGCTCATCGGAGCCATCAGAACACTGGGCCCGCCCGTCACAAGCCAGCGACTCTGTCACACACCCGGAACCATCCGCACACTCAAAAGCTTTTGGTGGACATGCTAGTGGGATACATTTAAATTGTTGGTGTTATTCTTGCCCTTTCACTGTCATGAACACAATTAAAAGTAAGCAAACTTAACAAAAAGAGATGATGGTGAAGACATAAAACTTCATAAGAGCAAGTGATATCTGGTACATACAGCAGGCCATCTCATCAGAGCCATCCTGGCAGTCACCAACACCATCACAGTGCCATCTGTGTGGTATACACACTCCATCATAACACTGCCACTGATTTCTGTTGCACTCTCCGCACACATCTGAAAGCACACGCAAATTCCACAGCTTTTTATTTATTACTTTTACACATGACTGCATGCTCCTAGTTTGTTAAGAATAAGCAAATAACCTATGGTTTACTGATTATTTATCACCCACTGTTCCAATATCACAGTTGTTGTCACAGCATGCTTTAAGGCTAAATAAGAGCAAACCAATCAAAAAGTACAACTGCAAAAATATAAATACTCAAAACAGATTTGTCACTCTTTTAAACCACAGCGATTTCCACAGCGAAGTACATTTTGTTTGATGATAGATAGAAAAACGTATGTGCACCCCTGACCTTATAGCAAGCATATACTTAAATGTGTTTTCATGCCTGCAAATCTAGCATTTTAATAGCCCTAGTAGATTGTACCATCTCATTTAATGCATACACTAATTTAACACAGCATTTTTGATTACATTAACCAAGTACGGGCTGATATACTACCTGACACCAAAATAAAAACTGCAGCGCAGCAGATGAGAAGTCCCCGGTCCATCACACCTGTACCTGTTTGATGCGCGCACGGGGACCAACTAACCACAATCTGTTATAAAGATTCCACAGCTGTTCGCGACACGCGCCATCATGACGTCATATTGTTATTTCAAGTCTCTTGATTGGCTGTCCTGAACCAAGTGATATGCCTATCAACATGCCCATCGTTCTATCCATCGTAAATACTTTTCTAAATTAGAAGTAGCACGTTCCAAATCATAAATGTTTAAATTAGTGATGACCGGATTGTCAACTGTTTCATGTGTTCTGTCGATTCATTGAACCCATCGAAAGGTGCTAACCTAACGAAAATTAGCAATGGTTTAGATAAAAAATAAAAACATGGTTTTACTACAGTTGATCCAAAAAAACATGGTTACTGTTGTAAACCGTGGTTGGTTACCTCAACATAACCAAGGTTTTCAAAAACATGGTTAGTAAAACCACTAATTAAAGCTCTAAAAAATGTCTGCACATTCGGCATGACCCAGAAATGTATTCTACGTTGCCACACCCATCTTCTTGCTTTAGGTCCGGCTATCCTTTGGCGCATTATTTTTTTTAACTCTTGGTGTCTTTCCTGTCATCGGATTCTTACTTGGAACCAATGGCGTCACTATGGAGTTTTTTGTGTCTTTTTTATTTATTCAAAAATTCTGTGTTTGAGAATAAAACAAATTATTTTGGAATTAGGATTGAAAACAAAATGATATGCAATGCGTGCAAATCTTAGAATTATTTATTTTTCATTTTGCACTTAAAAAACTTTTCATCGTGAAACCACAAATATTGATCTCTTTCCGCTGTCTTTTTTTTTGTGGGTAGAGATTTTTTTCCTTGTAAGTTTCGCAAGAAAAACTTGCGAGTTTTCTTGCGAAAGGCTGTATCTCAGTCTCTACAAATCAGGATGAAAGACCTCTCTATTGGTCACTTTCCATCTAAGTGCCACGCACACTAGCCTCCCTCGTCATGGCCGCCAGATGGTAGCGGTATGAAGAGCAACACGTCATTTGCAAGGTACTTTGGCTCTTTCTTTATACCTTATTCAATGTTATAAATCCTCTAAATCCATAAATGTGGATAGCGCGTGTGTAACCATTCATGTTTTAATCTGATTATTTATTGTTAGCTACATACACTCTATGGTCTTGACATGTATTAGATTGCAAGGGACAATTTCATTCACTCAATTAAAACATTGACCATACCAGTCACTTATTACAATCACTTTAATCTACTTCAATAGATTTATATTCTGCCAATACCTTCATAATTTATAAGGTTGCTAGGGAAGAAGGTAAAGCTACCATAGGTGATATTTTTCTAAACCTTCCTTTATGAATATACTGTACTTTCTTTAGACAAGCAAATTACTTCATATACATATATATATATATATATATAAAACTAGTTTGAATTAATGTATCTAGGCTAGTACCGTGAGAACACAGGGGGTTTATCTTAAAATTAAGAGAATCCCAAAGACCATTTATATTCAGGTATAGAACTGACTGTCCCCATTGTAATTTAATAACAGTTTTGAATCAGATTACTAGACCTGAAGGAGTCACAAAAGATAATGAGCAAGATCATATAGGGGCATTTAAAAACATACACAGTACAGAGTAACAAGTTGAAGTAGATGAGATGGTAATGCTAATTTTTTTGTGATTTTGCAGGAATGATGGGGAGCAGTCTGCTCTGAGGCCAAGAAAGATGTCCAGTATCACTTTGTGGTCCTCGACTCTCCAAAATAAGATTGGGTGCTTTGAGTTGACTGTTGGCATTCTCCTCTCTGCTGTTGACTCCAGGCAGTTTATAACCATAGGAGTCTTATACCCATCCTTACAGGTCAATGTTTTCATGTTGTGAGTCACATCAGCTGATGCATCCACCTAAAGTAGCACTTCCACACTTTCCCTTAGATAAATCAGATTCATGGCCTTCTTTTCTTTAAAATCCACCACCACCATATCACCTGTCATCGCCTGACTCCAATGTAACCTCAAGTGAAGAATCATGTGAGAAATGGAGTTACTAAATTACAAGAAAGAGAACAAGTGTCAAAGGTATTTCTCCAACTGGACTGAATACAAACATATACTATTGGTACACAAGTCATTATACACACATAAACTAAAATATTTCAAATTAATGTTGATAGTAATTTATTGAAGTAACAGAATAATTGTACTAAAATCAAACGTGTGTTTTTAATTTTTATATTGACTACATGGGGACGTATATTGAAGATAATGATATATTAATCCTATTCAGTAGTGACGTCATACTAAATAATAAAATCAGTTAGGTCTGTACTCTGTACTATTATGTGTCACATTTTGAGTAAAAGTTTAATGTCTGTATACACGGAGTGAAAATTATTAAATGACAGAATGCCTATATAAAACTTGGGTAATCAGGCTAATTTCCCTTAAACTAACTTAATCGCGCTAAAACAGCAATCATAAATGCAACTAAAGTTAATTAGGTCACTTTCACTTCACTTCTTAAAAGAATCTTGCAGCTAAAGTTACTATCTAAGGCTAATCTATCAAGCTACTAGCTATCAAAACTATAAAGAGGAATCACTTACTACTACAGTAGCTAACGTTACATAATTAGATTAAAAGATGAATGGTAACAACCAAGCTATCAACATTTATGAATTTAGAGGATTAATAACATTAAATAAGGTCTAAAAAAAGAGCCAAAGTACCTTGCAAATGACGTGCTGCTTTTCTTACCGCTACAATGCTCTGGCGACCATGACGGGGGAGGATAGTGGGCGTGGAACTTCGATTGAAAGTGACCAATAGAGAGGTCTTTCATCATGATGTGTAGAGACCGCCCACTGAGATACAGCCTTATTCGCAAGCAAAGCATTCAACTCGCAGGCAAAAAAATTCGACCCGCAAAAAAAGAGAGCAACATTTGTGATGAAGAGTTTTTGAAATGCACAAAGAAAAATTATGAATTTCAAAGATTTCTACACAATCTTTTATTTTTACTCTCAAACACAGAATGTTTGATTGAATAAAAAGACACAAAAAACTATAAACGTCACTAGGCCGTTTTCAAGTGGGCTTTAGTTTATCGAGGGCGTCACTTCTGCTCAAAATCCCGACGCGCGTCTGTCAGTAGAGTCGCTTCTCCAGAGAAAGGTATAAGAATGTAAATCTCCACGCATCAAACATACTAATGTAAACGTAGTATTAAAACAGACGTTTTTTTTTTCTTTAATAGACTGAGAGAGAGTTTTAAATATCTCTTTACCTCTCTCTATCTCGGTGAGTTCAGTATGTGTAGGCTACTAGTAACGCTACTTTCTTATTGTGAAGTGAATTTAAAAAACCCATGCACAGAGAGGTGTCTCTCAAACCATATGGTTATTACTGAACACAAGATCTTGTCTCCTGCCATCAGATAAGTCATTTGCTCGTCAACTTGGCCATGGCCAAGCCAGAAAATAAGACAAAGACAGCCCCCTATTGGGCTTAACCTTTTATGAGCGCTCGGTACATACTTATGGAAGCCTATTTCCGCCGCATAATAAAAAAAGAATGCTCTAAAACAGGGATATTCAATTAAAGAGGTCCGGTCTTCATATTTTCTTCCAAAGCGAAGGTCCGGACAGTATGTTTTTTTTTAAATAAAAATGTAATCAATTTAGTCCAGTTGGATATACTGTATAAAATAGATTATTTTTGTCAGGTCATTTATATATTTTTTCATATCCACAGTGTGTATATTGTAGACTGTGTGGCTGTAGGGGAATGCCCTCTTAATAGAAGTCTGATAATTAATATTTTCTAAATGAAAAAAACTACTGATAACATACAAGCAGCAAATGTAATGTTAAAATTAAAATGCTCTCATCATAAACAGAAAACAAAGTTACTTAATTTAGGCTAAATTAGCCTTTCCAAATAATTTCCCAATTACAACGTTGTTCATAGCAAAATGTGTCCCTGCTTTTGAAAACACAGCAAAAGTAATTTTACAGTTTTCTACATAAAATCATCATACAGAATATTCTGTGAAAATATAACAAAAATATCTTCAATATTGACTGAATAATCACATTTTAAAGATTGAAATTATTGCTTGAAAATAATCTTCGACTCTTTTTATCTAATAATTAATTAGATTATAAATCTTTAGCCTGGGTTTTCACACTGTCACAAATGTTTACAATGCTGATTAATAATGCTAAAGCTAAATGTATATAGAATGGTTATGGTTCATAAAATATCATAAATATTGTCGAAAGGTTGGAGACCTATAACTATAGATAAAACAGACTGACAGACAAGTATATTAAAGAGTAACTTGCATATGTTTTTTTAGGCCCTACTTTGGTTTATGGAGTGTCCACAACAAGTTTATGTAAATACAATGTGTAAAAACACTATAATCTCGTAATAAGAGCCAGTTATTCGTACCTTACTTCTTGACTGACTCTCAAATGATTCGTTCCGCGATTCATCTGTCTTTTGCTCCGCCTACCCGCTAACATTGTGTCATTTGATTGGTCAGATGGTGTAGTCTGTTTTGATTGGTCAAACGCGTTCATCATTTGTCGCAACTTGAGATGGCGGCGATTTTACCAATTTGAGCCCGAGTCTGACGAGGAAGCATCAGAAGACGCTAATCCACAACAAACTCCGCCACGACTGTAGCAGGATGTTTGTCAGTGGCAAGTGACATAGTTTGTCCTGTCATAAAAACTCCCAGTGTGACAACATCCATGTTGTGCTTTTGCTCATCAATGAAATAATATATATATTTTTTTTCTTAAAATAATGTTAATACGTTAGCAGCACTATTATTTCGATTTCGCGTTGTCATGGTATAGAGCAGTTATGAAAAATGATATATATATATAAGCCAAATATATCTATATAGGTGCACGTGTGGCAAATGTGTAAAAATTAGGGCTGTCAAACGATTAAATTTTTTAATCTAATTAATCACAAGGTTTCTTGAATTAATTTCGATTAATCACAATACTAAATGTGATTGAAAAATTCACGTTTTCTGTGTAGTCTACTGTTCTCAGAACAGAAAGATAAATGACAAGAAGCGGATATTAAATTTGTCTCTTCTTTTTAATTATTGACAAATCCAAATAACTATTTTAATTCTAAACAATTTTGGCAATTTAGCCATTGCTCTTAGCAAATAAGTGAATGGAACGTTTTTCTTTTCGAGAAATGTATTTTTTTCTTAAATTTTCCACTTGTGTGCCACGATTTGAAACTGTTGAGCACATACCTCTGTGACGCTCTTCTGATTTTCTTTAAGGTTAAAGCAAACGACATTAGTTTCCAGATTTTAGTGATGTGATGCGCCGTCACACCAGATAATTGTTGTTACTAACGGAGGTCCAGTGGTCTTCTGTCAAAGCAACATATTCCGCTGAAGCCAAATCCTCTTCCTTCGTTTTCTTTTCAGCGTCAGTTGATTTTTGTCATCACTGTGCCTCTCAACGGTAGCTTGTAGAATGCGTCTTAAGTTGCCGCTTTCAAAACTTCTGCGAGGCCCGTGTCCTCGACAATATTAATCAGTTTACAGTTCTTGTCCATCAAGAGGGCCAACGGGTTCTTCCGACACCGCCTCCGGCTCGCTCGTGTCAGCCGTGCTGTTTACGCGACGAGGAATGAACGCGGCGAGGGTTGAATTGGGGGTAAAACATGGCGGGAATTGAGTTAATGCATTAATAAAATTATCGCCGTTAATTCCAGAAATTAATCATCTCGCGTTACCGCGTTAATTTTGACAGCCCTAGTAAAAATGCAAAGTTAATAACAAAATATAAACAAACTGTAACACCCCAGAAATAACGGTACTTGCTAATGTTAGTGTTATATGCATTAGCAAAACACAGATACAAGGTGCGAAAATCTTTCTTGAAGTTATGACAAAAATGAATAGTCACACTTACAGGTTGTGATTCGGTGGAGCTAAGAGGTCCAAATAGAGTTGGTATTCCTCCTCTTTCAATGATAGTCATTTCACATACCCTGCAGTGAACGCGCCAAGATTATTAAACCAATCTTCGGTGAAATGACGCGCGCACAGTGAAACCCTGGGGTTATACTCCTTTGGTATCGTTTGAAAAATGAATTATAACCATTGGTCCCTCAGACGTTCTTCCTTTTGTATGTGAAATAAGACGGACTTAGTGTCACATCGTAGAACACAGACTCTAGACATGATACACACGCATCACGAACGAGCGACAGTGTTTGCGGGAGGAGAAATAAGTTTTCGCATCAGTCTCAGCAAAACGTCTGCGGGGACTATGTATAGTGACGTATGCGTCCACAACTCGTTTGTGTGATTCAGAGTCGACTCCCATTTTTACAAGCAAATAACTTTGTTATTTATTCACTTTCGGACTTACAACTTGGCAGACAGCTTACTTTCAAACACGGCACCATAATAGACTGCATGAAACGTCATTTTCACGATCTCATGCGACATACTCTTTAAGTATACAAATACTTAATATTGCTGTAGTGTCTTAATATTGCTGTAGTGTAATATTAATGTAGTGTCTGCACGCTACTGTTGTTAAAATAAGCACGGGTCTGCTACTCTTCATGCGGCGTGTCTTTGGCGGGAGAGAAGCGGAAAGTGTTCAAACGAAGCGCATTTGGTGCAAAATAAAGATATTCGAAGATTGTGGTTAGGAAGATGTTACAAGAGTCGTGAGGCGGGGCCGGTTGCTTGATTGATAGTATGAATCAGGTGTGCGCACATGTGTCTCTCACGGAGGAGATGGGAGCATAAGAAGACGAGCAATGGGATTGCTGACGAGAGAGGACCGGGCCCGAACATGTTTAAGTCTTTTACGTTTGTATGTATGTTCTTTCGGCCGGCAGTCGACCGTAAGGTGGCTGCCGGCATTTTACTACAGTGTTTTTGTTGTGATTTGTTTTATTCGCCGGCAGTCGTCCGTGAGGGGCTGCCGGCTGCCTTTTTGCTTTGTTATTATTTATTTAAATGGTTAAATGTCTCCCGGTTCCCGTCTCCTTCCTTGCTTTTATATTGAACCTTGTTACAAAGATATAGCGGCAAAATATCAATTACATAAATGTTCCTTAGAGCGCGTGTGATGTGATTCTCCGTTGTGAAGACAACTAACAACCAAAATAGTAAAATGTACTCTTATTATAATATTACCGCCCCTTAATCTACACAATTCCACCCACGGCGCTGCCGCCATTGTTGTTTTCACAAGCGACCACAGTGTACATGACGCCATGGCTAAAGTTTGTGGACAACATACAATGTAGTAGCTGCACAGAGTCCTAACCTCGGAAGAGACAGGAGTGGATTTTTTTAATTTTTAGTACAGTTGCACGATACACCGGTACTAGAAAAGTAGTGCAATATACTTCTGTTAAAACGATACCAATTTCTCATTTATTTTGAACCTGTACTTTAATGACCCACGCGTTTCGGAGAAGAAAAAAAAAAAAATGTATCGCGACAACACAATTTTTTTTGGTGAAATCCCTCCTTGTTTGCGCGAATCACTTCAAACCTGAGTACTTTATCAACCTGGGACAGTAAAAGCAGGATTAGCTTCAAAGATTTTCCTCAAGAGGGATTGAGACAAAGGTGCAGATGTGAGTACCGGATCTGTTCCACCTATGTGGAATGATCTGCCTGCTGCTACAAGATCTGCAGATTCTGTAGCCATCTTTAAGAAACGCCTGAAACTCTTCCGCCAACATCTGACTGATCTGTTCTGACTCAAGTTCATTCAGTCATTTGGCAGACGCTTTTATCCAAAGTGACTTACAGAGCGGGGGGCACGGTGGCTTAGTGGTTAGCACGTTCGCCTCACACCTCCAGGGTTGGGGGTTCGATTCCCGCTTGCAACTTGTGTGTGTGGAGTTTGCATGTTCTCCCCGTGCCTCGGGGGTTTCCTCCGGGTACTGCGGTTTCCTCCCCTGGTCCAAAGACATGCATGGTAGGTTGATTGGCATCTCTGGAAAAATTGTCCGTAGGGTGCGTAGAGTGCGTGCGTGAGCGAATGAGTGAGTGTGTGTGCCCTGCGATGGGTTGGCACTCCATCCTGCCTTGATGCCCGATGACTCCTGAGATAGGCGCAGGCTCCCCGTGACCCGAGGTAGTTCGGATAAGCGGTAGAGAATGGAATGGACTTACAGAGCACTTATTACAGGAGTAAAGTGTCTTGCTCAAGGACACACTGGTGGTGGCTGCTGGGATTGAACCAGCAACCTTTTGATTACCAGTTCAGTGGTTTAACCCACTAGACCACCATCTCCATCTCCATCATAATTTACAATTCTGATTAGCAGTATAGTGATAAAAATCCTATATGTATTCGTCCACTAAATGGATCAATGATTTATACACTAACGTTATCTCATGACTATAAATAACTTGACTTTACCAAACAGAATTAAGAGCAGATGTAGCATAGATCGAAACACAGTTTAAGTGACCCGTTTGTAAGCGTGAGCACAGAAAATCCATCACAAATGCCTTTATGTTTTTTTATTAAACTCTAATCTACATGGTAAACATAATGACGATCGCATAAACACAAACAAATACATGAAACACACACGTGCTAGGAAGCGCAGAGAGAGTGAGAGTGAGGGCATGGCTGCGAGGCAGGTATAACATGTCTGAAAACCTATAAAATAATTTTTAACGCTCTTAACACAGCTATTCTCATATATGGAATCGGATACTTGCAATCTCGGTGTTGGACCAATATCCCTATGCACGTGGATGGAAAACTTGAATGGTTTTAGAATGCAGTCCTGTCGAAACCCTGAGTTTAGGTTCTGAGTCTGAAGTTCCATGGCCAAGCCGGGGTGTCCGTTGGATTGTCCTCCGTGTCCTCTTTTTTTCCCCCTTCCCATTCCTAATTCAAAAGCCTATCCGAAGTGGATCGGTGATGGTGTTTTAAATGCATATCTGCCCTGCCCCCAAGTGTTCTGCGGGCCAATGCCATGAAAGTGATAAGTGGGCCAGAGAAAGTTCCTTTGTTTCTCATGGCGTCTCTTTTGCTTAGCTCTGACGGTATGGTCAGTTTGTATTTAATACCTAAACTTAGTAATGGACAAAGTATGATGTATGCTATGTTTTTTTAACATAGCTCATCATACAGGGAATTCAGAGAGCTGTAGTTACATATGAAAAATGCAATGCATTGAACTGTGAATCATCCCAACGAATGAATACATCAAATGAACCCTAAATCAAAACTTGCATATCCAACAGTTACAGAGTATTTAAAATGGCACGAGCGCCAACACACAACCTAGACATTTCAATACATTTATAGAAAAGGAGAGTTTAAATGACATAAGTTCCTATGTGTTCGAGAAGGTTCTCTGGATAGCCTCAGATGTTAATTTCCCACCAATGCTTTGAAGCTTAGGAGTCGTAAATATCCTTCAGAGAAACCAAAGGGTTATCAGACTCTCGGTTAGAGTTCAAAACCTAAAACCAGACCCCATGGAACCAGGTTTGCTATGGTCTTTCGATGATGGTATGTAGAAACCAGGACAAAAGGGAGTGAGGGGGTTTATGGCTTTTCTCTCAATGATCCAGTCACTTCACATTTCATGAAGACCCTAATAAATCATAACAACTTGTTGGAAGTGCTCATTATTGAGTCCTTTAATGGGTGTACGTTGCCAGCTGAACATCGCGTGGCCTTCAAACACTGGAGCAGAGGGAGTGTTTGGAGCAAACAGGGTGGCACCAGGAACTGACAAGAAAGAGAGCTTTTTTTCCAGGGTTTTCTTCAGTGTTTTCAGGTAATTTTAGTCATTCCAATTACACAAAAAATACAGAAAACTGTTGGTTGGACACTTTTCTTACTTGTAATTGACACGTTTCTTTTTAATATTTACTTAGAAATGTTTGTATGTTTTCAAGAAAAAAGTCTGTTAGCATCTCAGCCGTTTTCAGAAGAGTAAGACTCTGTAGCTTGAGCACTTGTTTATGAAAGTTTGGACTTCTTATAACATCTTTATTTGTAGATGAGAGCTAGGTTTTGACGGCTTTATAAATGTTGTCAAGGAATTATTGGATGTATTTTAATTAAAATATGTGATGTACTGTTAATCAGTGATTTATACTATTACTTACATGGAGCACAGAATTTACCGCAACTAATTCAAGCAGGTTTTGATATTTTATCGTAAACAGATATTGTCAAAAAGTGGCTAGTTTGTATCCTCTGATACTTGCTTCACCTCACATTTGTTCTTGGTCTTAATACTAGTGTATTTTACTATTGTTACCTATTATAAACCTATATTAATTGAAACGTAACGCCGCTAGCATAGTATTAGCGTGTTAGCTTGCCTTCTGTTTACACTGTGGGATTTCTTCTCCCCCTATTTGTGTTGTGTGTTAACTGTTTCTCTTTTTAAGCATATAGACAGAGAGCCTTAATCCCACCGAACACATGGCATAGTATTGGGAGAGCGTATCCACTCCTACCATGGCTAATCTTGCCTTTTTCAGTTGCAAACACACCTGAGCAGGCACGCTTCAACTCCTCACATTGCAAAACAAGATGTGCCATTGAACACTTAAATGGAGTCCTGAAGAGACGGTTTGCGTGTCTTAACTACTTGCGAGTACAACCCAAGGTGGCATGCAACATAATCCTTGCCTGTATTGTTTTGCATAACATCGCCATCAGGCGTCATGTCCCTCTTGATGACAATTTTGATGGACCTGAGCCTGATGTAGAACCAGAACAGCCGCCAATGTTCTTACCTAATGTAATTAGAGATGCAATTGTGAGAAATTACTTTTAACTAGTCTACTGAATGACTGAGTATATTTGTTGTTGTCATTGCCATTAATATACTGTGGAATTATAGAGCTGTGAGTAGTGACAGTGACGTTTTTTTGACAACTGATAGCTTTTTTGTTTTTTACCATATCTCATTAGATGTGACATGGTTCATATCTGCTTCAAATATGAAGAAATGTATATTTACATTTAGGCATTTGGCAGACGCTTTTATCCAAAGCGATTTACATTGCATTATCCTATACATTTTACATAGGTATTTGCAATCCCCTGGGATCGAACCCACAACCTTGTGTTGTTAATGCAATGCTCTTACCACTGAGCTACAGGAAGGTATATATCATCAGTAAACATTGATTTAGTGATCATTCATGTAAAAAAACTTTTATTTTGTTCGAAAAATCACAACTGAATCCACCCTACTGATGGGATCAAGATAATCCTGTTTTGTGGATCAAATAGATCCCAAACCGACCTCAAAGTTTTGAAAAACCCAAAGGGCAGGTTTGATCCAGGTCAAATGTAAGATCGGATAACATGATCCGATCTTAGTTCGGAATCCCTCTTTTGCTTTTAAAAACCCATTTCCAAGTTTGATCCAATCCATGATCCGAAATCCCACAGGATTTTTTTTGAAAACTGGGCCCTGGTGATCAGGAAACTGTAGACCAGGGACCTTCAACCACGTTCCTGGAGAGCTACCCTCCTGAACATTTCAGCTCCAACCACAATCAAACACAGCTAAAGCGGCTAATCAAGGTGTTCAGGGTTGCATGATAATTACAAACAGGTGTGTTGGAGCAGTCTGCAGGACGGTAGCTCTCCAGGAGCAGGGTCGGATATCCCTTCTCTAGACCATGCCAAACTTTTAGAATGATTACAGAACTATGCCGTATTCATGGACAAGCATTAAAATGGTTCAGATCCTACCCGTTTAACCGCAAACATTTCATTAATTTTAACAGGGAATCATTAAATCTAATGCCACTAAATTGTGTATTACCACATGGATCTGTTTTAGGGCCTCCACATTTCTCTATATACACATGTTGCCTCTTGGTAATATTATTCGAAAACATGGGATTTATTTCCAATTATGCAGGCACTACTTATTTCAACTAGACTGGACATAACCTTGGACTATTAAAAACTGGCATTTAAGTGCATCCCAGATTTCGCATTGGATGACCACTAATTTCCTACAGAGAAACATTGCCAAAATACGGAACATTTTATTTATCTCTAATGCAGAGAAGCTAGTTCATGCATTTATTAAGTCTAGTTTAGATTACTCTAATGCACTGCTTGTCCCGTATCCTCTTTAAAAAAAATTGTCCAAAACGCAGCTGCTAGAGTTCCTAACAGGTCATACAAATATGATCATACAACCCAGATTTGATCATTTTTACAGTGGTTAACAATTAAGTTCAGTATTGATTAACATATTGCTACTTGCGTATAAACCCTTGAAGTGAGAGTTCACCCTAGGATTCAAATTTGCTGTTTATTTACACACCCTCAGGCCGTCAGAGATTTTTTTTGTAGAACAAAAAAAACAATAAAACAATTTTTAGAGAAGGGATCTCACAATTTTATTTGTGTTTTGCTAAGCCACCTGCATGAATAATGACAGCAGCTTCTTCTTCAAACAGTGATACGACTTGTTTGTGTTTTTGCTGGTGTTTACTAAGGTGAATTAACCGAGAGAAACCTTTCCCACATTGTGAGCAGTGATACGGCCTCTCTCCTGTGTGTGTTCGCTGGTGTTCACTAAGACGATTTGACTGAGCGAAACTCATCCCACATATTGTGCAGTGATACGGCTTCTCTCCTGTGTGCGAGCGCTGGTGTATACGGAAACCTTTCGACCAAGAGAAACTCTTTCCACACTCTGTGCATTGATACGGCTTCTCTCCTGTGTGTATGCGCTGGTGTTCACGGAAATCTTTTGACCGAGAGAAACTCTTTCCACACTCTGTGCAGTAATAAGGCTTCTCTCCAGTGTGTATGCGCTGGTGTTCACGGAAACCTTTCGACCAAGAGAAACTCTTTCCACACTGTGTGCAGTGATACGGCTTCTCTCCTGTGTGTGTGCGCTTGTGTTCACTAAGAAGACATGCCCAAGAGAAACTCTTCCCACACTGTGAACAGTGATGCGGCTTCTTTCCGGTGTGTATGCGCTGGTGTTCGGTAAGATAACTTGACAGAGAGAAACTCTTCCCACACTGTGAGCAGTGAAATGGCTTCTCCCCTGTGTGTATTACCTGATGTCTAGTAAGATGACTTGACCGAGAGAAACTCTTTCCACACTGTGTGCAGTGATACCGCTGCTCACCGGCGTGTGTTTGCTGGTGTTCACTAAGAGTACTTGACCTAGAGAAACTCTTTCCACACTGTGAGCAGTGAAATGGCTTCTCCCCTGTGTGTGTTGCCTGATGTCTAGTAAGATCACTTGACCGAGCAAAACTCTTTCCACACTGTGAGCAGTGATATGGTTTCGGTCCTGTGTGTGCGCGCTGGTGTACACGGAGATCACTGCACTGAGAGAAACTCTTGGGACACTGTGTGCAGTGATACGGCTGCTCTCCTGTGTGTACACGCTGATGTTCACCAAGAGTACATGACCGAGAGAAACTCTTCCCACAGTGTGTGCAGTGATACGGCTTCTCTCCTGTGTGTGTGCGCTGATGTCTAGTTAGCTCACTTGACCGACCGAAAGACTTTTCACACTGTGAGCAGTGATGCGGTTTCTCTCCTGTGTGTATTTTCTTGTGTTTATTAAGATTACTTAACCTCAAGAAACTTTTATCACACTGTGTGCAGTGAAACAGCTTTTCACCCCTGTGTATGTTCTGGTGTAAGCGGAGATCACTTAACTGAGAGAAACTCTTCCCACAATCTGCACAATGGTGAGTTTTCTCCCTTACTTCTTCACTGTGTTTTAGTTCATTTGGATTGACAGAGCAGAGATTATCAGACGATACATGTTCTGTTTTCAAGGTCGTTTTAGGTACCATGTCCTCATTCTTAATCGCTCCACATTTCAGCATTTTGTCACACTCCTTATGATGGCATCTTCTCATATGTTTGTGGAGATAAGTTTGAGCCGTGAATGACAATGAACACACAGAGCAGGAAAACACTGGACATGAACCGTTCTCTAAAAAAAAGACGACAAAGAAAATAAGTATAATATCAGATATAAGAAAGATTCTAAATACGGATAGCAGAGTTAAATTGTTATTCAACAGTTAACATGACAAAACAAAACAATACATAAATTGTCAGATTCTAAATCTCTTCACAATCAGAAACATTTTGTATCTTTTGTAATGTCATTATGACTGCCTGAATACATGTGACGCATCTAAAGATTACCAAAGATATTCATTCTTGAACTAAAAAAATATTTCTAGTTTTTCATACCTCTGTCAGAGCATTTAGTGTTCCACAGATGGTCAAAAGTGACATCAAAATCTCTGGCATACTCCTCTCCATACCAGACTAGCAATTCTTCACCAGTTTTGATCGGCCGGCAACATCTGTACAGAATCGCTTCTTTGTACTGAAATGCCACCAGATTTTGTTCCTCTTCACTGCGAGCACAATTTACATATCTGAGAAAAATACAGACAAAAAACAAGGTATGAAAACAAGCTTTGTCTCAAAGTGTCAATATTCCTGACATAAAATTGGTCCAATTGATACGAATATTAATCAATATATAATTACGAGATCGCCTATAAAGATAATAGTGCAGATTAAAAGGAATGCGTATTTGGTGCGCTGTCCGGAAAGGGGGCTCATAGCCAGGCAGTTTCTTCCGAACGCGGAGTACTCTCCCCCTCTCCGGTGAGAGGGCCCTGGGACGGTATTACCCCGAACCCAAAGCGCTCCCACATTGTACTGCAGGAGTGAGGAGTCGGGTGGTGGAGGGATGCTAGAAGACTAGAGAGAATCCAGGTAAGACAGCTTCGTCCATTTGTTAGGGCCCTATCTTGAGCTGACAAGGTAAATGCTGAGATTGCCGATAGCAAACCAGCCAGGTAAATTATCTGCTCGTAATGGTCTCAAAATGTGTTACTTAAACATCATTCACGGAAGCACGTTGCGATGATGTGCAGTGACCCTCCTTCCGTTCGCATTATTCTTCTCCATCCATTCGCGTCTGCGTTACCATTTGCTTGATATTTGATAGGTGATTTGTTAAGTTGGGCAGAGTGAGAGAGCCTGAAAGCGTGTGCGTGAGAGCTTACAACCCTGAGCTTGTGATTGAGCGGACACCTGATGCTAGGTGCTCTAGTGATAGGGAAGGGGCCATGCATGTCTTTGTAGATCTTCGAACATCAATAATCAGGCATGTGATCAGCCAAGAACAAAAAATAGGGAAGACCGCAGGCACCCTCGCATCCCCCCAAAAATGGTCATTAAAGTTAAGTTAAAGTGAATGTTACAAATTGAATGTTACATGATTAAAAACAGGCAACTGTTTGCCAAAGATGGATATTTTTCTACAAGCAACACAAATACAAACTATTATAATTACAGGAGACCGTGCACCTTGATGCTGCGTTTATTAAAACCGGCGATTTTAAAGTCGATCTAACGTTGTGTTCAGACCAAACACGAATGGCACGTTAAGCGCGAGTGATTTACATGTTAAGTCAATGCAAAGACGCGATAGACCTTCTTGCGGCGCGAATCGCGCGAATGAGGCGGCGTGAATGACCTGATTTGTGCGAATGACGTGAATTGAGCGTTCGCGCAATCCGCGAGAGTTGAAAAATATGAACTTTGGCGAAAATTCGCACCGCGTTAACCAATCAGGAGCTTGCTCTAGCAGTGAGGCAATTATGACGTAGCAAGCGGAGGCAATCCCAAACAACAATCATAAATGTCCCATTTAAATCACGGAATGTCCTATTTTAGCCTCTGTATATAGATAATGTTAAAGCATATCATATTGATGTCTCAACTTCCAGACTCTGGATTTTCTATAAACATTACAAAACACTGTTCAGTTCCCCACCTCGTGCTTTTAAGATTCCCGAAACAGTGGTATTTTCTGCTATTTTTCAAAGACTCTAACATAACAGATAATAGACAGGAAACAAAGATAACTCGCAAAATTATGTTCTGAATGAATTGGTTGCTCTACGCATTTATGACAAGCGTGTGCATGACGTGGAGAGCGCAGAAAGGATCCCGTTGGCAAGCTGTGTGATGACCACGCACGCAAACCCAAACCCTCACCCCCCAATTCAGTCACAAATTAAAATATGTCAAATTTATTCCATTTACGCCGGCGATCCCAGCAAGGTCAAAAAAATACGGAAATCAGTATTTAGACAGAAAGATCACATCCCTGATAATGTGTTTAGAACCAAATTATTTTTACCCGGACTTACCAGGCCACATGATTCCTGGATTATCCAGTTTTTCTGATAATAATATCTCACCTCATCCAGTTAGAGTGTGTTTCTCTTTTGGCATCCACATATTCATTCAAGTCCTTACTCTTGAATATCTGTGAAAAGAATAATAAGCAATAAGAAAAACGTTTATCAGTCAGTTCTAAGTTCAACGTTTAGGACCACGACAAACATTATATTCAATAAAATCAAACAGTTCCTATTAATGTTTTAACCTTTTTATGCAGTACTTTGTTAATTCAGAGGTACCGGAATAAGGGGGTGGCAGATCCGGCAAATTAGTAGGGTGTGAAGAAGTAACAGAATGTGCAATCTTTGTGGAGATTTCTTCCCATCTATTTAAATGTTTTAAAAATGCGTATTAGAAACCATAAGAGGAAACCAAAATTTGAAAATAATCTAAGAATTATCAAATGAAATTGAATGTGCTGAACGCAGATTATCTGGAATTTGCCTTCGTTCAAATGCATGTTTAGGTAATGGAAACAATTTCATTGTCATAATGATGATGTGGTGAAAATTTGTACATGTAAAACAACAAAACCACAGCCATCGACATTTGAGTAGATAAAGAAGTTAATTTAAATCACTCGGACATTTTGTATTCGTATTAACAGCAGTCAGAAGAGTGACGAGATGGGGTGAGTTAACAGCAGTTTTCCCGATATTCCTTTGTCCCGGCTTTCAATGCCGAACTAGGGACAAAGAGACTCAATTAACTTCAATGAGTTTACAGTACCCCATCCAGTCCCCCTCCAGATGATAGCATGTGATTTTCCAGGCTTCTCGCTAGACTCTTTAAAAAAAACCTTGTGGTTCATTCCTTTTACTCTTTGTCCTGGATGAAGGGGAACGCACTGGAAGTTGCTGCATTTTGACTGATTTAGCTACAAAGTCCAGGTCTCTCAGACATTGCTTCAAACTACCTCGCCTCCCGACAAATAGCTCTATGTGCTGCGATAATAGTACAGTCTTCTTTCTGGAGCTCCAAGGACAGCTCAGACAATTCCTGAAGTGCATCATACATGAGGCTGAGGTTTTGGATGAAACAGTTCCAAGACAAGCGCTTAGCTAGGCCACTGTAGCTCGCACGGGTAACGCAAATCAACGGCTGCCTAACTGAAATTTTGTAGAGGGCATGATCATTTTGCATACAGCTTCTATCGATTTAAAATTCAACGCAACCCATCTGTGGTCCAAAACCCGGCCAATTCTTCACAACGGAATGTCCAATTCGTCAGCATATTTTCTTAGTTCAATTCTGTTCTTGTTTGATGTGCTGTACAATGTGTAGTTTATCCATGAAAACCCTGAAGTGATTTATTTACTCCAATTCTTTCATTGTATCGCCGACTGCGAGCTCCAATCCATGCGCTGAGCACTGCCACACTATCATATTTGGGAAGAGTGATTGAAGTCTGGCCGCCACTCCAGACTTGCGGTCGAGCATAACTGATGCGCCATCGCATGAGAGACCTAAAGTAGAGATTCAACCAGAATGATCTTTTCCGCCGTCGCCGCGGTGGTACTTTAATGCGTGTTGACTCTTGTTTACCGCTGAGTGGCAGTCTATTCAAAGATCTTCACTCAGCGCGAGTTGACTCATCAAGTTCATTGCCGCACTCGTCAGACGGCAAGAGTTGAGAAGTTTAGGCGTAAAAGACAAACGGATGTACAACATCTCGCAGACAAGATCAAAGCTTAATAAAGGATACAAATTCTTCGTTGAACTGTACCTGTTTGATTATGAAGGCGTTTGTTTTTTTTGTGTTAGCGAAGGTGCTAGGATAAGTACTTAGTAAGTACGATTTTTTCCAAAGTGGTTAAATTTCTTCGCTACAGCAAAATGGGAGTCTTTTCTCGTTTGTTGCAAGACGGAAGTTATGATACACTGCTTTGCGAAAAGGCGGATGTTAATGGAAACATCATATCAAAACTCTTTCTCTTGTGTTTAAGTGCTTTAATCAGTCACCGGGACAATAGCGGACAGAGAGCAGGTACCTGGAGAGGTTTGTTATTGTAGTGATGTCATTCACTTGTACTGTAATGTTTCTCACCAGTGGCGATACATGATTCCTCTTCAGGAGAAGCAGTAATGCAAAGCTCGGTAAACATGAAACACTTAGCCAGTTTGTCAAAATACATGCCTGCTGCAAACGCACGAAAGGGTTTGCTAGATACTCGCTTATTCTCATGTGTAATCAGAGTTAAGTGTTAACGCAGTGTCTTCTGAAAGCGAGCCTCTCTTTCATCATAAACCCTTTCGACGGATGTTCTGCAGGCACATATTTTGCCGTGATACACATAGGTTCACGTGAAGCGCTGAACATGCATTTTAAATTTCTGTTCTCACCAGTGAATGTGAAATGACTTCACTGGAACCAATAACAACTTGTCTGTGCCACGCTCATGTGTTTTCAAGGAGGCGTGGCTTTGAATGGTGATTCACGAGAGGGAGGGATCGTATGAATACACTGCTAGCAGGCAAATGTTAGCATTCCCAAATGATCTACTCAGCCCTTAACGTAAAGTTATCGTCTGCTTGTGTGGACGAATTTTAGGTATAATAATTCTATCCCGTGAATTCATAAAGCAGACCTTTCTGTCTAAAATCAGTGTGTCATTGTTCAAGACAATCTTCAAAATTTCCCCAGAGAGTGCACACATTTACACTGGGAGCGACGGGCTGATACTGAAAGCTTGCCGGAAACGAAGGGGGAGGGTTTTGTGAAGGGTCAAGTGAATGTAAATTGATTTTAAACCATTTTTCAAGCCCTTGTCGAAATCTTGAACTGCATATCTTTGCATATTTTTAGGGAATATTTTTGTAGCACCCTGCAATATTTGTTAAAGTGTATTGCCACAGTGCCACAGTGTTTCATCAGTTTCATAACTTTTCTTTGTCCCTTATTGAACAATTCTCCCAGAAAAGCACGCTCATGTATCAACCAGCAAGAGCGAGATGAAAGAGCATGTATCAACCAGGGAGAGTGTGAGAAGTAGCTTGCGCACACATCAACTAGCTGGAGCAAGAGATAGAGAGCACTGCATTCACAACGTTCAGCTGTGTTTGCTTGTTCACTGCATTTTGGTGAGGAATGTTTTATATAAAGGATGGATGGATTTGGAGATGGTTTGAAACTGATAGATGGAGCGGTCCCAGCGCTAAAAGATGTTGGACATGAACCACACGGTAAGTGAAACAGAGTCATATGTCTGCTTTTTGATTGCAATGGGTGCGCACGTGCTTTAGTTCCACTCCCATGCACGCGTGCAGGAGGTCATCTGTTTTCCGAAAGATTTGCACAGCTGTAACTGTCTTTTACATATGTGATCAAACCAAATACTCTTCGAAGAGACAAAATATGAAATACTACCCTCTAGGTACTCAAGATTATATATGAGATTGCTAGAAAGTGTGTGTGTTACGTCCGTTCTAAATCTGTAAGTGCTTTTCCAGGCAAAAGCTCACCACAAAGGAGTATCCACTGCTGACAGCTTCCTCCATTTTGCATGCTTCTGCCTCAGGGCCAAAATGTGCTCCGATTGGAAGAATCTCCACCTGGTTAAACACCCCGAGTCCTGCATTGGGAATTTGGATGTCCGAACTTCCAGTCCAACAGGAAGGGTTAGTCTGGCCCGGTCTGCAGCCCCAAGGGCAGAAGGGTGTCAGGAATGAACAATGGAGCACCATGAACGTCACATTCACCAGTGAAAAATGACTGACACTCTTCACAATCTGTGTGAATATAAAACAAAAAATGTATACATTTACAATCCCGCTGAATTTGATATTATATCACTAAAACTCATCTATGAGGTTGAAGATTATGTAGGACCGTTTGTGCGCTTAGAAATAAAATGAAGAATGAATTGATCAATTTAATAATTAATACATAACTTAAAAAGTGATTCATTTCTCAAAAATGTTGAGACAGTAATAAAAACATTTAAAATGGTTGTTTTATTTGCGTTTTAAAATTGGTTTAACTTCGCATTAAATCATAAATTAGAAATATATATTCCTTGAAATAAAAAAAGATACATTTAAAACTATCTTTATATTGTTTTACATTGTTTATTTAATTCATGTTTTACACAGTAATTAATAAATCATTTAAATGCAAATTTAATTGTTTTTTAACAAAGGCATTTTGTTGTCTCTCTACTTGCCTATTCCTTTTCTTTGTTGTTTTACCAAGTGCTTTTCTTTATCCATTTCTCTGTAGAGTAAAAAATGCCATTGGACAGTACACACGTGGGGTCAACCAATCAGCTTTCGACTCAGTTTTAGGATCCACCCCCTCTCCCATATGTCATACAAAATAAATACAAGCCAGAATTTCATTGGAAAGTAAGATTGACCTACCACCATTAACGTTATTCCTAGCACGACATAACTACATAACATGTAATTTCGGACACTGCATATGTGAACAAGCATATAGATAAAAACTCAAATTAATGCATGGTCGCACACTGAACAAGGTGCGAAGCACCGTCTAGAACAGTGGTTCTCATGTCTGGCCACGATATCCAACTTTTGTTGAAACTAGTAACTGAGGTAATCTCAAGGGTGGACTTCTGCAATGCTCTCCTTGCTGGTCATCCTGCAAAGGCTATCAAACCACTCCAGCTAGTTCAGAATGCAGCAGCACGCCTCATCTTCCAAATCTTCCACATGTGACACCATTTTCATCCCTCTCCACTGGCTACCGGTTGAAGCCCGTATCATATTCAAGTCACTAATGCTTGCCTACAGGACTACAGTGTTTCCCCTACCATTATATAAGGGGGGCGCCCCGCCCTCCTAACGGCTCGCCCCGCCACCCTTGAACGTCAAGTAAATTTGATTTGTTTTTCTTGTAGCGCCAGATTACAATTTGTTATTTTATTAAACAAACTAAATAGCCCTTAAGTAATATGTTATTTATCTTATTTCCACGATGGCATGTCTTTCTGTAGGTGTTTGCGCATTTACACATTATCCCAATGAGTGCGCACACTCACAAAAACACTAGCGGACAGATAGCGCGCGGCGGGAAATATGTCGCGTCAACCAGTTGAAAACCAGATTCATTTTTTTGCGTTTTTTAAACGCTCACAGGGAACTGAAGATGGCAACACTCACTCTACTGCGAGTAGCAGCCGGAGTAGCTCTCCTGCTCCAAGTCTAAGTGTTGCGCATCCTGCCCTTGACAAGCATCAAAAGTCCAGTCATTACCGGATGACAGGTAAAATGTATATAATGAATTACATGCCGCTTACTATTTACATATGTGTGTTTAAAATGTTTTTAGTCAAGAGATTGTAAATCTGCTGATTAAATAAGACAAGAGATATTTAATACGCTATGCAGGCCGCTCTGTGTTATATGGGAATGTCCTGCGCACGTGATGACGTTCAGAACAGCGTGCGTTCACAGCAGTGGTGGTCTGACAGTATTATTCTCCAATAAATGCATCATATAAAAAAACTTCTCACAAAAAAAGCCCATTTAAAATTTGTTTATCATATAAATGTATTAACTAACATAAACGAACAATGAATGAGCAATATATTTGTTAGTATTTACAATAATTTTTGTTGTTAGTTACAAAATAAAAACTATGTAAGCTCTGGTCCATTAATATTAACAAATACTTCTATAAATTAACAAAGGTTATTTGCAAGTCAATTTTAAAAAGATTTAAATACATTTAATTTATTTTTTAAAGAGATATCTATGTTAAATTTTTTACTTTTACAAAGCATTACCCTCCAAGACAACCAATTTATGTGAGAGATAGATAGATAGATAGATAGATAGATAGATAGATAGATAAATAGATAGATAAAGAACGAAAATGAAATGATTTAAGATTTCTCGTCAATTTCCCCAACTAACCAACCAACCCCCCCCAAGCTGTAAACCTAGGGGAAACACTGGACTATCACTGGATCTGCACCGGCATACTGTCACACCCTCCTACACCCATCAAGAACCCTGCGAAAATCACTTTCCCACTCGTTTTCCTTCACAACTCCTTCCTGGTGGAAACTTCTTCTAAACTCAGTCCGGTGACACACATCTCTCACAACATTCAAAAAACTATTTAAAGCACATCTCTTCTGGGAATACTTCAATGAAAAGAGAGGAAAAAGAGAGAAAAAAAGAGAGGAAAAAAGAGAGGAAAAGGGGAAAAAAAAAAAAAAAGAGAAAAAAGAGAAAAAACACTTTTCTCTTTCGCCAAATGTAGTGCTTTTGCATTCGTTGAAACTAGTAACTTGTATCAGCACCTATGAATCATTGCTCTGTATGACAACCGCTTTTTGCACCCTGAACTCTCAAGCTGCTTTGGATAAACGTGTCTGCTTAATGACTAGATCTAAATGTAACTAAATGTACTTTAGTGCGATACGCAATCTGCGCTGCACTAGGAAGCGTAGCAACATGATCGCCGTCTTTCATACCCGTGAAAACGTGTTGCTCATGCAGAGTGAATCTGGGCTGTACATGCCATTCAAACGGCAACATCTGACACAATGCTGCGTTTTCACGTGAACATGTCAGCTGAAGATAAAGAGGAAATAACGTCGCTGCCTTTGCCAAGTGATACCAAACGTCTACATAATATCATGTAAATTCACTGTCCATCCAAAGTCTAAATTCTAAGGGCTCTGCCCTTCGAAGAGAGAAGGGCATGGAATGATGACTTCATTTGGAATTTTCGCCCTCACGGCTTGTTACCAATACATGTACCCCTACAAAGCACTAATTAAATGCACCTGCAACAGTAATGTGTAAGATTACACAATAGTCACGGAGTCAGATTAAGGCGTGCACGGAAGAGAATCTGTTAAACATCCTAGCCTTTCTATAGGGACATTCATAACTGTATACTGTGACAAACTACACAGGACAATATGTGTTTTTGCATCCCATCAACCGAATTACTTTGTTTTGCCAGAATCGCACTGAATTCTTTTAAGACCTTCTTAAACCTACATCCAATTACATATTCCATAATCAAATCCATAGCACTTCTTTGAAGCCTGGATCTACCGCTTGAACGAGAGCCAGATTTGAAGCTCTCAAGAGCGGAGCGCTCTCAAACAGCAACATAGAGCCTGTGAGGGTTAAGAAATTGAGGATACCGTCACAGCAGCCTCTTCAAGTCTTTGCCAGCCATGGTAGTTTTTCCTTTTACCCCAACTATAATCAACAACAAAATAAACAATCTTCGTGCTTGCAAAGACACAAACAAATTCCTTAAGACAATCAGGTGATCCTATTTAACAAAGGGCCTTTCATGGTCTCGGGAACTGTCTGAAATTGTTAGCCTTTGGTTCTAACAGCGGATCTGATGCAGTGCATGTCTGTAAAGCTGGGAGCGGAGCTTGTACTTCGTGAATATAATTATGTAAAGCCAGGTTACAGTACACAACCAATTAACGCAACTTACCACAGAAAGTATCGTGCTGCTGAGCGAAGCTTGAATACTTTGTGTCAAAAAAAAAGGGTGAAAAGCTTGGATTCAAGGATAATGATGAAGCAAAGTGTAACATGTGAAAAAAATTATATCCTGCAAAGGTGGCTGTGCAAGTAATAGGATCTGCCTTCCGAATAGGGATGGGTATCGTTAAGGTTTTAACGGTACTACTACTTTTATCGATACCACTTATCGGGTCCGGTACTTTAACGGTACTCTTCTCGGTACTTTTTTGTTGTGTTTTTTTTTATGAAAGACAAAA
>CM017915.1:403707-435130 GCA_008369825.1 Triplophysa tibetana | reverse complement strand
TGGCGCATTCTCTTTCTCAAGCTCTCCTAACCAAAAGGCTCAGCAAATCTACTGCATAGTAGGGTGCAGTTGAATTTTTCTTGTGGAGTTACACCAGAGGATGATGGAAATGTAGTTTGGTAGTTTACAATTCCAGCAGGCTTAATCTGACTGCTCTCCATTTAACGTTAGCAAAATACAATCAAAACCACATCTACTGTTAGCATTTTCAATTAAGTGGACACTTATTGCTTTCATCCAGACTCTTTATCTGAAGTGCACCTAAATCAGACTGTCCAGATTTATGGAGCCTTGCAGTGACATTTGAAATCATAATTCAAAGTCTTGTGATTGAGTGTTTGAAATCACCGACTACTGCACTCATTAAGCACTGTTTCTATTGAACGTCGATCACAGTGTAGGATGGTATGCACATGTATGAAGACATTTTACACAAAGTTTTTGTTTTGTGTTTACCTCAATCACTGGTGATAACTGACAGGGTAACTGCGGAGGAGACCGTTCCGAATCATCATTTCTACATGTATTGTAGCCATTTCAGTTCCGTGTTTCAACAAATCAACTCTCAGAAGTGACATCATGTCATCGAATGTGAAAGTCTGATAGCATGACAAGACGCATGAAAACTGAAATAGAAATCCAGGTGATCGTATAAAAAAAAATTATTTAAACTTTCCTAAATAAATATTCCTGTTGTTTGATTAGAACTGAATCTGAACGTGTTTTCTTTGCCGTATTTGAGGTTTAAAAAATATGGAGAATCTTTCCATATCTTCGCCTGTTCTCTAGTTTTCATTTTCTACAATAAATGCAAAAAAAAGAAACAATATATAATTTGAACTTGGTAAAATGTAATAGTAGTTCACAAAATGAAACAAAAATGATAATTGTACCTAAACACATACCAAATGATACATTTTAAAGCGGAGGTAACACACACAGTTTCTGCCGATCTCATAATAATCTAAGAACCCACACAGTAGTACTGCACACTCATATTTATGAAGACTATTTTCGTTGATCACATTTATAAAGACAGATACAGCTGTACCATTATTTCCAGAAACAGGCGAGGCCTTAACACGTTCTACATCAAACTAGTTCCTTGACAAGTTGACCATGTTAAGCATGAGAAGACACCACGGTTAACAGTGTAAAGAAGTCATAATTCATGAAACACAGTTGCACCACCCTTAAAATCTAAAAGCGGTCTCTGAAATTGTCTTTATTTTTTCTGCGGCTGTATATACTGAAGAAAGATATTTTGTGGTAATATAAGGTTTTGACAGCTGAGACGCCCGTCTAAATCCAGTGTTTCCTTCTCTCTTCCTCATGAAACCAGCAGACATGTGTCCCTCACTGCTTTCCATGACCCATAATCCAGTGCGTGAGCGCAGAAAGAAATCAATGGAGCCTGCGAAAGCCTCTGCACCAGGATTTCTGTATACATTATTGAGAAGATTTAGTTTAACTTTCACTAGCTATTGAATTTTGAAGAGTTATCATCAAACCGCTCTCTCTTCAAGCTCATTCTGTCACTGTCTGAATGGGCAATGAGTTGAAGCTTTCAGATTAGTGGAACAAATCAATTGGATGTTATAATAAAAGAAACAAAATGATTTATACAAATGTTGCAACATTATTTCTAAGATGGAACCAAGAACGTGGACAGAGGAACAGACATAAGAGCAACATGTGAACATTCCTCAAGGCTCTGAATTTGGGTTTTCCTGCAGTTCAATGTAAATCTATTTTCACTTCATGTTCACACAGTGTGAAGATGTGGAACAACATCTAAGTGTCAAAACTGCCATTTTTGTCGCCCTGAAGTCTGACAGCCGCCTATTACACCAGCTGCACAAATCATAATAGTACAGTAAAACTGTTTTGTGAAGCTCCTGCAAAAAGCCGGTTGTTTTCTTTTGCTCATCGTTGCTTGTTTGCATGGCAAAGAAGATCATCAGGAAGTGTGCATCATGGGATTTTCAGCTGTTTTGTTTTATCCTCATGTCTGATCACACGCATGTTCATGGCTGATGTGACTCTTGAGTTGATGAGTTATAATATAGAGACAAAGACTGACAGAAAGAATAAAACCTGTCGCTTCTGACTCTCTTTTCTCTTCTGACCTTATAACTAAAGCTGATGTCAAACTCGTCTTGATAATTTCATAGTGTCATTTCATTAATATTCTCATCATGAGGATTATATATATATCAGTTGGCCTGATGTATTCAACACCATTTGAAATGAAGTTAAATCATGCAGTGACAGAATCTAGTGCCCAGCACAACAACTATAAGAATGTCACACAGGATTCATATGAAACATCACAGCCGCACCCTTTATTAAAGACAATATCTCAATAACTGTCTGTGTGTTTGACTATTTATAATGTAATATTATCATTAATATATTATTTATAAGTATAATTTATTTTTCTTTCTGAGCATAATCAAAACTACTTACAAAAGTGCAATCTGATGCAAAAGAAGTTTAGAGACAGTTCACCCAAAACTTGAAATTCTGTCATTCTCTAGTTGTTCCAAACCTGTAGTTTGGTTGAACACAGAGAAAGATATTCGGAAAAATAGTTCTTGGACCCCATTGACTCCCACTGGAAAATCAACGATAGTAATCAAAAGTCGATCTGTTTTTCTATTTTATACATTCTTCAAAATATCTTCTTTTGCGTTCAACAGAATTGTTTTTCTACAGTTGTCAATAGTGTCCAAGAACTGTTTGGTGACAAGGATTTGTCCAAATATCTTTCTCTGTGTTCAGAACAAAGACATCTATACAGATTTAGAACAACTCGAAGGTGAGTAAATGACGTCTGAATTAACATTTTTGATTGAACTGTCCTTTTAGGACTGAAAATAGAATAAAATAATAATATAAAGTATTTATTGTTGAAGCTTTCAGTCGATGTAGTATTATTATATCATGTAATAAACAGTAAGTCCAGCAGGTGGCGATATTCATACACGCTGACAGTCACGTGACCAACACAAGAAGAAGAAGCTACTTGAATTTTCGCGTAAATACTCAACAGCAGTGGACAAAATGTGAGTTATTAAAGATTTCAAGAGAACACTTATGATGTTTAAAATAAAACCTACAGTCAGAAAGTGCGGTATTGATGTATCCAGTACTGTTAGTAATACACGTGAAGCGCGCGCTGTCTCTGAATGTACAGTCGTCAGTAAATATCGCGCGATTATTGCGAACGTCATTATTGTCAGTCATGTAAGTTAGCGCAACTGACTTTGCTTTTCGTTTCAGAGGAAGACTAAAAGATTGTGTAATGACTGACAGAAATCTGCCAGCATGGATGAACAATAAATCCCATCAGGACAAACACGTGAGAAGCAAACAAACTCAAATTAAACATCAAGCAAACTCACCTGCACGAGCACAGTCTTGTTCTTCAGTCTTCATGCACATGCCTTTGACATGTTGTTGTGTGAAATGCTGTGTCTATGGGCTGTCCTCTGGTTTTTCACTAATGTGTATGTTTTCCATTGGTTGAGGCAGTAAAAGGCATTTATTTGCATTATTTACTCATATTCAAATCAAACCAAAGCACTGTTTACAGGCCAACATTCAAGAAATACTGGTTTACCTGCTTCACCTGAGACAGACACCATATTAAAGGTGGTCTCTAAAACATCAGACATGTGTTGTGAAGAAGAAAAGATGTTGAACTGACAGTGCTGTGTGTGTGTGTGTTTATTTAACTTTATTTAGTGTGTGTGTGCGTTTGAGTCTGGGACACAGAAACAGTTGTGTGTAGATATGAGGTTTTGTTTACTTAATAAATATAGAGCTTTTGTTTCCTGACTGTGTGTGTGTGATATTTGCATACACCATCATTATAGAGAAACAGAAGATCAGTTGACTCCTGTGCTGAATACATGTCTGTTGTTGTGTTTCAACTTGGCGGTTTTGGATTATTATTTGAAGAATTTGGTTCCAAAACGAGATAACTCCATTCTTAAAGATTTTCAAAAATCACGTTTTTTATTGTGTTAGTTAGCTGTACTTTTGAGTTATTATAGCTCAAATCAAAACAAACCAACTGCAGTTTGATTGATCATAATATGATTTTTGAAAAGCTTTAGAAACAGAGTTTCTCATTTTGGAAGCAAACTCTTAATTTGTAGATTGAATAGTGTGGTGTTGGACGTAGAGAAGCCTCACGCAGATGTGTGATCTGATGTGTTTGTAGTGTCAGCACAGACACACACTGATCTCTAACAGCTCTATGGACAATTGACTCACATTTGAATTCAGGTTTGCCGTGTGTTCACAGACATTAGGAGCATATAAGAAGAATGTTCTAGAAGATTCTCTTCCTTACCTGGAGTTTAGTGGAACGGTCGTGTACAGCCAGGAAAAGAACGACTGCTCGTTTCTGTCAGAAGATTTCAGGTAAAATATATTTACGAATGATGACAGTGATAATTAAAGGAGAAGTGCACCTTCATGTTCACAGTGGAAAAGGACCCACAATAAACATCATTTCCTTTTTCTATTGAGAAAGACACACATATGTTTTGAAATGCGGAAGTAAGTACTACATGTTTAACCCAAATAGATCAAAGTTCAGAAGTCACTTTTTGTCCCAACCAGAACAAATACAATATCGAGTTAATAATTGACTTGATGATGATCATTCAAAGTGTAGTGTAGTGTAATAATGATCATGAATACTCTTGCTGCTGTGTGTTCATAAGAGTGACGCAATCTGGTCTTTCTGGCTGCTAACTTGGACAGTATTGAAGAGAAATGTAAATCATGCGCTGTTTCATTTGCAAAAGAATGATTTCAATTTACAAAACCAATTAAAATGAGATTCATCTTTTTCTTTAAACTGTAAATTATAAAATAAAAATAAATCAACAGTCTCTCTGCCATCTGCATTCAACTAAAAGATTGACTGTGTGACTCTCATGAAATCTTGGTTTCAAGATGTTAAACATGATTTCTTAAAGACACTCACTTTCTTTTCATTTATCTTAAATCAGGAGTGACACGTCTAAAATCATTCAATTCATTTTTTTACAGAGAGTTTAATAAAATTTTGAGCATTCCTTTACAGAAAAGGCTTTAACAATCTCATGTTAAAATATAAACATTTAAAACTGTCACGGTCTCATTGCATGTTGAACAAAAAAGTGTAGCCGTAATGCTTAAGCAAATTTTATTAATCTTACATATCAAGTTTGTTTTAATAGGATATTGTACATGTGACATTTTTTAATGACCTGTATCGGTAATGAATACACCGTTGACAGCTTGACAAGAGATTATTAAAGTCCCAGTCAATTCTTTTTTACAATTCTTATTTTTTCATTAAATATGGCAGCTATAATACCTTATAAATAGTTTATTAATGTGGGTCATTTTCTTTTTTAATTCATGTGTCTTCATAATCTTCAGTTAAACTCTGAAGAAGCACTTCCGCCCTGTAACGACTAGTCATCTCAAATGATGTAAACTAGACGGCTCGGGCGGAGCATCCGTTAACTCCTCCCCTTCAACTGTCAGTCTGCTGCCAGTTTCATTTCAAAATACAATGCCTGTTTTACACATCCAATCAATTCGCAGTGAAAAACACAAGCCACGCCCACTCATTTTTTTATTTGAAATTCCTTTACACTCAGAAATGAGTCAGAATACGGAAGTAAAAATGATCGCAACTTCCAGTTTCATGGGGAAAATATAAAATCATATGTTAACCTGTTAGTTATTCAAAAGGTACGAGTAGATGTGTTTCTGTACATAAAATAAAACTTTATTTAAAAATGTTATGGAGGCATAAAACATCAACCATGGACACAAGTTTTCTTACTATTTTTTCTTTCCTTTTGAAAATTCTGTCAAACATGTTTTGTCATTTGAGAACATCAAGAAGAACATCCAATTTTTTTTACCGAGTATTTTAATTTGACAAATCGGGAATTAGATTGTGTTATAATGAAATCTTTACTGCCGTGATGTTTGAGTGGTTTCGTGAGAATGACCTGAGTCATGAGAAAGAAACTGTTGCGTATGCATGTTTGTGATGTTTTTACACGCCACTAATCCTGTCAGATGTGTCCGGCTGATAGACCGGTCCAGAGTTAGAAGAATGACATCACACACACAGAGAGAGAGAGAGAGAGGGATTTGTGCTGTGGTTGTGCAGTGATTGTGTGTTTGATCATCATGATCTTGATATGTGTGTGTGTGTGTGTGTGTGTGATGCAGATCATGTTTGTCATGTGATTCAGTGGTGGGCTTTGATGTGGAATGGCCGCCCAGCTTCACTAAAGGAAAGTCAAAGAAGGTGGCTGTGGTTCAGTTGTGTGCGTCAGAGGAGAAATGTTATCTGTTCCACATCTCCTCCATGTCAGGTGAGGTCAGACTCCAGCTCTCTTCACACTGTTCTCTGATCTTCAGCTCATCTTTGTCTCGTCATGTCTCAGGCTTTCCTCCCGGCCTGAAGGCCTTCCTTGAAGATGAGAGCATCGTGAAGGTCGGCGTGGGGATCCAGGGAGACAAGTGGAAGTTATTATCTGATTATGACATTAAAGTGAAGAGTGTGCTGGAGCTTTCTGATCTGGCCAATAATACTGTGAGTGCACTTTTACTATTGAACTGAAAGTGTGCTGGAGGAGACCTGTTCAGAATTTACCTGAAATTTCCCTTCACTTTGATGTCTTCAAACCTCTGCAAATTTTCGTTGGATTCGTTGAATTGATTGTGTTTGTGTAAAAACTTGTGCTTTTGTTTTTCACGCCTGCTAATGATGTGTTTTGTGAACACTAAACCTTTTTCATTTTGAGGAAGTGTTTCTTTCTGTCGTGAGACTGTTGGTGTCGTCTTTGGCACATTCATCTTCATTTTTAGCACTATTCAATGTTTCTGATGATATTGTGTGAATGTACGGTTCAGACTGTAGTGTGTGTTGTAGTTGAGATGCAGTGAGAAATGGAGTCTGGATGGGTTGGTGAAGCACTTGTTGAAGAATCAGCTTTATAAAGACAAGCAGGTGCGCTGCAGTCAGTGGGACGACTTCAGTCTGACAGAAGAACAGAAGAGATACGCCGCCACAGACGCTTACGTGAGTGCACATCACACACACACACACACACACACACCAGTCTGCTTCATCTCACACCATGTCTTCTTACAGGCTGGATTCCTCATTTATAACAAACTACACGTCATGATGGAGTCTGGTCAGTTACTCTCTTCATGAAATCTGTGTGTGTGTGTCTGTGTGTGTGTGTGTGTCTGTGTGTGCGTGTGTCTGTGTGTCTGTGTGTGCATGTGTCTGTCTGTGTGTGTGTGTGTGTGTGTGTGTGTTTGTGTGTGTGTTCATGTGTGCATGTGTCTGTCTGTGTGTGTGTCTGTGTGTCTGTGTGTGTGTGTGTGTGTGTGTGTGTGTGTGTGTGCATGTGTCTGTGTGTGTTTTTGTGTGTCTGTGTGTGTGTGTGTGTGTGTGTTTGTGTGTGTGTTCATGTGTGTATGTGTGTCTGTAAGTGTGTGTGTGTTCATGTGTGAATGTGTGTCTGTAAGTGTGTGTCTATGTGTGTGTGTGTGTGTGTTTTGTGTGTGTGTGTGTTTGTGTGTGTGTGTGTGTGTGTTCATGTGTGCATGTGTGTCTGTGTGTGTGTGTGTGTGTGTGTGTTCATGTGTGCATGTGTGTCTGTGTGTGTGTGTTCATGTGTGTCTGTGTCTGTGTGTGTGTGTGTGTGTGTGTTCATGTGTGTGTGTGTGTGTGTGTGTGTGTGTCTGTGTGTGTGTTTGTGTGTTCATGTGTGCATGTGTGCATGTGTGTGTGTCTGTGTGTTGTGTGTGTTCATGTGTGCATGTGTGTGTGTGTGTGTGTGTGTGTGTGTGTGTGTGTGTGTGTCTGTGTGTGTGTTCATATGTGTCTGTGTGTGTGTCTGTGTTTGTGCGCGTGTTCATGTGTGTGTGTGTGTGTGTGTGTGTGTGTGTGTGTCTGTGTCTGTGTCTGTGTGTGTGTGTGTTTGTTTGTGTTTGTGTGTGTTCATGTGTGTGTGTGTGTGTGTTTGTGTGTGTGTTCATGTGTGTTTGTGTGTGTTCATGTGTGTATGTGTGTCTGTGTGTGAGTGTGTGTGTTTGTGTGTGTGTTCATGTGTGTTTGTGTGTGTGTTCATGTGTGTATGTGTGTCTGTGTGTGAGTGTGTGTGTTTGTGTGTGTGTTCATGTGTATGTGTGTTTGTGTGTGTGTTCATGTGTGTATGTGTGTCTGTGTGTGTGTCTGTGTGTGTGTGTGTGTGTGTGTGTTTGTGTGTGTGTTCATGTGTGTCTGTGTGTGTGGTACTGATGATGTATAATGTGTTTATGTGAGAACAGAGCGCAGGAGTTCTTCAGCCGTGGATCTCAAGCAGAGACTTTATCAGATGTCTGGTGATCTTAGGGATCTGGCCGATGGATGTCCTGAGGACGTGAGCTGCTCGAGCAGGTCTGGATCTCACTGTGTGTGTAGCGTGTGTTTGATCTGTGACCGATGGCGTCTGATGAATGTTTGTGTGATCCTGCAGGGCTGTGAAGCTGTTGGATGATCTCGCTCACACTCTTCAGTCTCTGAGATCATGTTTGTTAATGAGGGACAGAGCCGCCGATGACACAGCGACAGCAGAAGACACGGGTCAGAAGTCTGACACACAGTGTGTGATGTCTGAGGATGAGCGTCAGATGCTGGAGATGCAGGCCAGACAGGAGCAGATGGACGAGGAGTGTATCTTAGCTTTCCAGGTGTTGTGTGTCGTGTCATTCTGTTCTGATATCACACTTCTGATGGACTGACTCATGTTCAATAATGGTGATGATCTTCTTCAGACTCAAGAGCAGTCGGCCCAGAATGAGAGTGATGAAGATCTGGATGATGAAATGATGAAGGTGAACACACACACACATGTTAAATTTACTGTGGGATTAAGAAGGAATGAGTTTGTTGTTGTTTGTGTTGTCTGTGAGGAGTTATGCCTGCACACACACACACACGCTTCTGAACTGACTGAACATATACACATGAACAGCTCACCTGACACAAACACTGCCGCTGATGTCACGTCTCCACGTGTTGATGGTAAGAGAGTGTGAGGTCAGAATGAAAGGTTTGCTGATGTTTCTCTCATCAGTGTGCTGATCATCTGGAGAAAGAGAACCACAAAAAGTCTGCTGCTGAAGATGAGGATGAGGATGTTGAAGAAGATGAGGAGGAGGTGTTTGGTATGTGTTTATGTGTGTGTGCTCACCTCACGTTCATCTAGATTATGAGAAGAACCGCTTTTGTTTTTGTGTGATGTTTAGATTCAGACATCCCACAGGCCGAACAGATCAAATGTCTGAAAATGTTCTTTGGGCATCACAACTTCAAACCGTAAGTTCAGAGCACTGGCGAGCTGATGTCCATGTGCATGTGTGTAACATCTCTCACCTGACACTTGTTCTTCAGGGTTCAGTGGAAAGTGATTCGGTCTGTTCTTGAGGACAGGAGGGATAATCTTGTTGTCATGGCAACTGGTATGCAGAAATAATGCCCATGCATGGAGATTTGTGTGGATGATTAAGCATAAAGACTGTGTTGTGTGCTAACGGTTTCACTTATCTTGCACATCGTGTGTGTGTTGTGAGGTTATGGGAAGAGTTTGTGTTTTCAGTTTCCTCCGGTGTACTGTCAGAACATCAGTGTGGTGATCTCTCCTCTCATCGCTCTCATGGAGGATCAGGTGCTTCACTTACAGTACGTCACACACTCTACTGACACACCTGTCGTTTGTCACGCTCCTCAAACATCTGTGTGTTTGTGTGTGTTTCAGAATGTCAAACATTCCCGCTTGTTTTCTTGGATCCGCTCAGACCAGAAATCTGTCTGAAGATGTGAAGAGGTGTGAAGACGCTTACATCACAACATACATTGACACACACACACAGTGTTGTTACTCTGACCGTCTGTCTGTCTCTCTGTGTGTGTCGTCAGGGGTCAGTTCAGAGTGGTGTACATGACACCTGAGTTCTGCTCTGGAAACATTTCTCTGCTCGTTCAGCTCAACCGCACCATCGGTATGAATCACAGCGTTTTGTGAGTGAGGTGAGTGTGTGACTGAAGCTCACACCTCTGTGTGTGTGTGTGTGTGTAGGTTTATCTCTGATCGCTGTGGACGAGGCTCATTGTATCTCTCAGTGGGGTCATGACTTCAGAAGTGCGTATCGTGACCTGGGCAAACTCAAGACAAATCTCCCAGAGGTATGTCACGTTTGAGAACACGCAAATGTTTTTATTGCATTTATCAGTAGCGCAGGAAGCGTCTGCAGCTGATGTTCGTTGGTTTTGCTCGGTCAGGTGACTTTCTTGTTTCTTTTAAAGGTTCCTATTTTGGCTCTGACAGCCACCGCGAGTCCATCTATCCGTGATGACATCGTGAAGAGTCTTCACCTGGTCAATCCCATCATGACCTGCACCTCGTTCGATCGGCCAAACCTCTATCTTGACGTCAGTCGCAAAAGTGCTGATGTTATTCGGGACCTCAAACAATTTCTCATTAAAAAGAAAGGGTAGCTCTTCATTTTAGCTTGAGTTTGATGTGAAATGAGGTGATTCATATGACATCTGACTGTGGGGTGATGTTTTGTTTTGTAAGAGGGGGTTTGGAGCTGGAGGGCTCTGCCATCGTGTACTGTCCGTCAAAGAAAGAGGCGGAGCGTGTGACGGCGGCGCTGTGTAAGCTGGACGTCTCGTGTGGACTTTATCACGCTGGTCTGAGCATCAAACAGAGAACAGAAACTCACCATCAGTTCATGAGAGACGAGATTCAGGTGAACGGCCGCTCATACGCTAAAGAAGTGTTATCAGTTTGAGGTGAAACGTGACCGTGTTTGTTCTTCAGTGCGTGGTGGCCACGGTGGCGTTCGGGATGGGCATCAACAAATCTGACATCAGGAAGGTGATTCATTACGGAGCTCCTAAAGAGATGGAGTCGTATTATCAGGAGATCGGGAGAGCCGGTCGAGACGGTCTGCCCAGCTCATGTCACGTCTTATGGACGTCTGCAGACATGGCACTGAACCGGTGACGTCACATCTTCATTTCATCCTCTTTCCTAAAAGACGTCTGCTTACTCATATTGGATTTCTGCTTTGTGTTTCCTGCAGATTCATTCTCAACCAGTCCAGAAGTGAACGCTTCAGAGAATATAAAATCAGCATGATGGCCAAAATGGAGAAATATCTCAATTCCACCAAATGCAGACGAAAGTAAGTGATGTTTCTCTCGACAGTCGTTCAGTCATCATTGTCAGAATGTTATAGAAGTTAACAAATATTTACCCAAACAGAAATGTTGTCTATAGAAGTGAAAGATGTTTAAGCTGATGCTGTTAACTGGAAGTTTAAAAACAGATTCAATGAAAAAAAGGAACGAAACAGATTTATCTTTAGATAAAAGTCTCTGTCTAATGCACACACGTTAAATGTATTTATGAATGGAAGTTTTTAGTTTATTTTGAAGTGAAGGAGACCTCAGAAAGGTGGTGTGAGATGATTGTGTGATTTATGATGAAGTGTGTTGCAGGTTGATTTTGTCTCATTTTGAAGACAAGCGTCTGAGGAAGGTGACGTCTGGCATTCTGGGTAGTGATCAGTGTTGTGATAACTGCAGGTCGGGGTGAGTGTGCTCTCTCTCTCTCGTCACAGCTCATGTGATGATGATGTCATGATGGGACGTGTTTGTGTTCAGTATGGAGGAGGGTGATGCAGACGGGCTCCAGCAGGACTTCGGCTTGTGTTCGTATCAGCTGATGAAGGCCATCAAGATCATGGAGGAGAGGTTTGGCATCACAGCGCCCATTCTCTTCCTGCGGGGCTCAGTGAGTCAACACTTCACTCAGTTCTTCATCTGAAAACTCTGACGGTCATTCTAATGTTTAATGTTGTGTTGATATCAGAACTCTCAGCGTGTACCCGAACGCTATCGTAAGCATTCACACTTTGGCATTGGTAAGGACTTCTCTGAGTGTTGGTGGAAAGCTCTCGGGCGAGAACTCATAGCTGAACAATATCTGACAGAAGCTACGGGTCACAACAAATTCGCCACCCTCTGTAAAGTCACAGCAAAGGTATTGTGAAAGTTAAGCGTGTGAAGAAGAGAAGCGAAAGTGAAATTCTGACCGACTGATGCTTCTCCATCATTCACCAGAAACACACGCTTGTGTTGTTATAAATGTGTGTTCTTGTGAATGATGTGTGTTAACGTGCATGTTTCAGGGCAGATCGTGGCTGAATGATGCTGAGAATGAGACACACAGAAAACTTCTTCTGCAACCCAACAGAGATCTGTCTGTACCGCGGTAAAACCATCCCCGTCACTTCTACACACATTTACACTAGTGCGAACATCATAAACACACACACACACTTAATAATGTTATGGAATTCAAAGTGCTCATATCTTGAATTTTCTGTGTGCGTGTTCGTGTGTATTTGTAGTGGCAGCAGGACGTCACATGTGGCGCCGGAGGAGTCTTACACTTCCAGTAAACAGTCAGATTTCACACAGGTCTGTATCATCAACACGTTTATAACTGTTCATGCCTCTCAACATCTGTTAAACCAGCTCTCATTTCATATCAGAGGTCAAAGGTCAGTTCTGGGGTGGACAGCCGTCACATGATGGAGAAAGTGGGCGTATCCTGCAGGTATGATCTGCAGAACCCTCACATCAGAACATCATCTATAACAACAGATGACATCATTGATCTGTGTGTGTGTACTTGTGGCCTGTAGGTGGTTTAACCAAGATGTATAAAATAACATGTGTATAACAACATTATATTTACAGGTCCTCGTAAACCAGATTGTTGTTAAAACATACTTAACAATGATTTTGTAAAAAGATACAAATGGCAAAGGTTTTGTGTGATGACCAAAAATGTATTTAACAGAATGACTCATTTTATTTCACAGTATTAATCTCCCATTATAAAAACTCAGTTTTCTTAGAATAACTTTATTTATTTATTACAGTTCATTTAAATGCTCACCCTTGTTATGTAGGTAGATTATGAAAAGGAAGATATCAAGTTAAGTGCTGATAATGAGATTTATTATTGATTTATCTTCAGTCTATATATATGTATACAGTAGTGAGACAGACAGACATGTATGACAGTGAAGTCTGAATGTATAACCACAAACACTGAGAGTACAGTATATGACCGGTGTTGATGGGGTCTGTACTGCTTGTCTTTACACTCTAAAAACGAGCGTTTGCGGCACGTCACTTCAAAGCACTCACGCTGCACATTTGACACATCTGTCATTCCGTGCAGCCCTAGTCCAGGGTATGAAATTTACATTGTACAGTAAAAAATCATTACATCTATGAAGAGTCCTCGTAAACCACATATGAAAGTGTGTGTGTATGACATTACATCACAGTATTGACATAAATGTGAAGAACAATTCTAAAGAAATGAAATGTTGTTAGGGATCATCATGTTTTAATGTTTTATCATTTTTGCTCTTGATGTTTTATATTTGTTTAAAGGTGAATAACTTATGTTCTGTGTGTGTGTGTGTGTGTGTGTGCACAGAACATCAGTGAGACAGTCATCATCATCTCACACTCCTGTTGTTAAAACTCAAACACCAGCTGTGTCTCCCAGAGAAATACAACTACAGGTAAACAACACTCACTACATCAACACAATACTGTCAAAATACTTCATTATCTCTTCTGTAATGGATGCATCTTCCATGAGGAAAACCTGTTAACTTCACACAACACACAGTTCAATCAAGACACACGATCTGATCTCATCATATGAAGTGTTATCTTGTGTATGTTATGAAGTGCATTCTGAATGTAGAATCTACACTGCTCTGCAGCGCCTCACGCTGTTTGTGTGTTTGTGTTGTTGTTGTTTAGTCGGAGCTGTACTGTAAGCTGGTGTGTGAGCGTCAGAAGTTAGCCAGTCTTAAAAACATCCCACCAGCTCTACTGGCCACCAATAAGATCCTGCTGGACATGGCCAAACTAAGGTATCTTACCTGTTCATGCTGTGAGCTTCAGTGTGACCTGAATCACATGTACTGACACTGAATCTGACTCTGAATCTGACACTGAATATGTCTCTGAATCTGACTCTGACTCTGAATCTGTCTCTGAATCTGTCTCTGACTCATCTGATTCTGTCTCTGACTCTGAATCTGTCTCTGACTCTGTCTCTGACTCTGTCTCTGTCTCTGACTCATCTGATTCTGTCTCTGACTCTGAATCTGTCTCTGAATCTGTCTCTGAATCTGACTCTGAATCTGTCTCTGAATCTGAATCTGACTCATCTGAATCTGTCTCTGAATCTGTCTCTGACTCTGTCTCTGAATCTGACTCTGAATCTGACTCTGACTCTGACTCTGACTCTGAATCTGTCTCTGACTCTGAATCTGTCTCTGACTCTGACTCTGAATCTGAATCTGACTCTGAATCTGTCTCTGACTCTGTCTCTGAATCTGTCTCTGAATCTGACTCTGTCTCTGTCTCTGAATCTGAATCTGTCTCTGACTCTGACTCTGTCTCTGAATCTGTCTCTGAATCTGTCTCTGTCTCTGAATCTGTCTCTGAATCTGTCTCTGACTCTGTCTCTGAATCTGACTCTGAATCTGACTCTGAATCTGTCTCTGACTCTGTCTCTGAATCTGTCTCTGTCTCTGACTCTGAATCTGAATCTGACTCTGAATCTGTCTCTGACTCTGAATCTGTCTCTGACTCTGTCTCTGAATCTGTCTCTGAATCTGTCTCTGAATCTGTCTCTGACTCTGTCTCTGAATCTGTCTCTGTCTCTGAATCTGTCTCTGAATCTGTCTCTGAATCTGACTCTGAATCTGTCTCTGTCTCTGAATCTGTCTCTGTCTCTGAATCTGTCTCTGAATCTGACTCTGAATCTGTCTCTGACTCTGTCTCTGACTCTGACTCTGAATCTGACTCTGACTCTGACTCTGAATCTGTCTCTGAATCTGACTCTGAATCTGTCTCTTCACTGTCTCTGACTCTGTCTCTGACTCTGACTCTGTCTCTGAATCTGTCTCTGAATCTGACTCTGAATCTGTCTCTGACTCTGAATCTGTCTCTGACTCTGTCTCTGAATCTGTCTCTGACTCTGAATCTGTCTCTGAATCTGTCTCTGAATCTGTCTCTGAATCTGTCTCTGAATCTGTCTCTGAATCTGTCTCTGACTCTGACTCTGTCTCTGACTCTGACTCTGACTCTGAATCTGTCTCTGACTCTGACTCTGTCTCTGTCTCTGAATCTGTCTCTGAATCTGTCTCTGAATCTGACTCTGAATCTGTCTCTGAATCTGAATCTGTCTCTGACTCTGTCTCTGACTCTGAATCTGTCTCTGACTCTGACTCTGAATCTGACTCTGAATCTGTCTCTGACTCTGTCTCTGAATCTGTCTCTGAATCTGACTCTGAATCTGTCTCTGACTCTGAATCTGTCTCTGTCTCTGAATCTGACTCTGAATCTGTCTCTGAATCTGTCTCTGAATCTGACTCTGAATCGGTCTCTGACTCTGAATCTGTCTCTGAATCTGACTCTGAATCTGAATCTGAATCTGTCTCTGAATCTGACTCTGAATCTGTCTCTGAATCTGTCTCTGAATCTGTCTCTGAATCTGACTCTGAATCTGTCTCTGAATCTGACTCTGTCTGTGAATCTGACTCTGAATCTGACTCTGTCTCTGAATCTGTCTGTGAATCTGTTTTTGAATCTGTCTCTGAATCTGACTCTGAATCTGTCTCTGAATCTGACTCTGAATCTGTCTCTGACTCTGTCTCTGAATCTGGCTCTGAATCTGTCTCTGACTCTGTCTCTGAATCTGACTCTGAATCTGTCTCTGAATCTGAATCTGTCTCTGACTCTGAATCTGTCTCTGACTCTGTCTCTGAATCTGACTCTGAATCTGTCTCTGAATCTGAATCTGACTCTGTCTCTGAATCTGACTCTGAATCTGACTCTGAATCTGTCTCTGTCTCTGAATCTGACTCTGAATCTGACTCTGAATCTGACTCTGAATTTGTCTCTGTCTCTGACTCTGAATCTGTCTCTGACTCTGAATCTGTCTCTGACTCTGAATCTGTCTCTGACTCTGTCTCTGTCTCTGACTCATCTGATTCTGTCTCTGAATCTGACTCTGTCTCTGAATCTGACTCTGAATCTGTCTCTGAATCTGTCTCTGACTCTGACTCTGTCTCTGACTCTGTCTCTGACTCTGAATCTGTCTCTGAATCTGTCTCTGAATCTGACTCTGAATCTGTCTCTGAATCTGAATCTGTCTCTGACTCTGTCTCTGACTCTGAATCTGTCTCTGACTCTGACTCTGAATCTGACTCTGAATCTGTCTCTGACTCTGACTCTGTCTCTGAATCTGTCTCTGAATCTGACTCTGAATCTGTCTCTGACTCTGAATCTGTCTCTGACTCTGTCTCTGAATCTGACTCTGAATCTGTCTCTGAATCTGTCTCTGAATCTGACTCTGAATCTGTCTCTGACTCTGAATCTGTCTCTGAATCTGACTCTGAATCTGAATCTGAATCTGTCTCTGAATCTGACTCTGAATCTGTCTCTGAATCTGTCTCTGAATCTGTCTCTGAATCTGACTCTGAATCTGTCTCTGAATCTGACTCTGAATCTGACTCTGTCTGTGAATCTGACTCTGAATCTGACTCTGTCTCTGAATCTGTCTGTGAATCTGTTTTTGAATCTGTCTCTGAATCTGACTCTGAATCTGTCTCTGAATCTGACTCTGAATCTGTCTCTGACTCTGTCTCTGAATCTGGCTCTGAATCTGTCTCTGACTCTGTCTCTGAATCTGACTCTGAATCTGTCTCTGAATCTGAATCTGTCTCTGACTCTGAATCTGTCTCTGACTCTGTCTCTGAATCTGACTCTGAATCTGTCTCTGAATCTGAATCTGACTCTGTCTCTGAATCTGACTCTGAATCTGACTCTGAATCTGTCTCTGACTCTGTCTCTGAATCTGACTCTGAATCTGACTCTGAATCTGACTCTGAATCTGACTCTGAATTTGTCTCTGTCTCTGACTCTGACTCTGAATCTGTCTCTGACTCTGACTCTGAATCTGTCTCTGACTCTGAATCTGTCTCTGACTCTGTCTCTGACTCTGTCTCTGTCTCTGACTCATCTGATTCTGTCTCTGAATCTGACTCTGAATCTGTCTCTGAATCTGTCTCTGAATCTGACTCATCTGAATCTGAATCTGAATCTGACTCATCTGAATCTGTCTCTGAATCTGTCTCTGACTCTGTCTCTGAATCTGACTCTGAATCTGACTCTGTCTCTGACTCTGAATCTGTCTCTGACTCTGAATCTGAATCTGTCTCTGACTCTGAATCTGTCTCTGACTCTGAATCTGAATCTGAATCTGACTCTGAATCTGTCTCTGACTCTGTCTCTGAATCTGTCTCTGAATCTGACTCTGTCTCTGAATCTGTCTCTGACTCTGTCTCTGAATCTGTCTCTGAATCTGTCTCTGAATCTGTCTCTGAATCTGTCTCTGAATCTGTCTCTGACTCTGTCTCTGACTCTGACTCTGACTCTGAATCTGACTCTGAATCTGTCTCTGACTCTGTCTCTGACTCTGAATCTGTCTCTGTCTCTGAATCTGAATCTGACTCTGAATCTGTCTCTGACTCTGAATCTGTCTCTGTCTCTGAATCTGTCTCTGAATCTGTCTCTGACTCTGTCTCTGAATCTGAATCTGTCTCTGTCTCTGAATCTGTCTCTGAATCTGTCTCTGAATCTGACTCTGAATCTGTCTCTGACTCTGTCTCTGACTCTGACTCTGAATCTGACTCTGACTCTGACTCTGACTCTGAATCTGTCTCTGAATCTGACTCTGAATCTGTCTCTTCACTGTCTCTGACTCTGTCTCTGACTCTGTCTCTGAATCTGTCTCTGAATCTGACTCTGAATCTGTCTCTGTCTCTGACTCTGTCTCTGACTCTGACTCTGAATCTGTCTCTGACTCTGAATCTGTCTCTGAATCTGTCTCTGAATCTGTCTCTGAATCTGACTCTGAATCTGTCTCTGAATCTGTCTCTGACTCTGACTCTGTCTCTGACTCTGACTCTGAATCTGTCTCTGACTCTGTCTCTGTCTCTGAATCTGTCTCTGAATCTGTCTCTGAATCTGACTCTGAATCTGTCTCTGAATCTGAATCTGTCTCTGACTCTGACTCTGACTCTGACTCTGAATCTGTCTCTGACTCTGACTCTGAATCTGACTCTGAATCTGTCTCTGTCTCTGAATCTGTCTCTGAATCTGACTCTGAATCTGTCTCTGACTCTGAATCTGAATCTGTCTCTGACTCTGTCTCTGAATCTGACTCTGAATCTGTCTCTGAATCTGTCTCTGAATCTGACTCTGAATCTGTCTCTGACTCTGAATCTGTCTCTGAATCTGACTCTGAATCTGAATCTGTCTCTGAATCTGACTCTGAATCTGTCTCTGAATCTGTCTCTGAATCTGTCTCTGAATCTGACTCTGAATCTGTCTCTGAATCTGACTCTGTCTCTGAATCTGTCTGTGAATCTGACTCTGAATCTGACTCTGTCTCTGAATCTGTCTGTGAATCTGTTTTTGAATCTGTCTCTGAATCTGACTCTGAATCTGTCTCTGAATCTGACTCTGAATCTGTCTCTGACTCTGTCTCTGAATCTGGCTCTGAATCTGTCTCTGACTCTGTCTCTGAATCTGACTCTGAATCTGTCTCTGAATCTGTCTCTGACTCTGAATCTGACTCTGACTCTGTCTCTGAATCTGACTCTGAATCTGTCTCTGAATCTGAATCTGAATCTGACTCTGTCTCTGACTCTGAATCTGACTCTGAATCTGTCTCTGTCTCTGAATCTGACTCTGAATCTGACTCTGAATCTGACTCTGAATTTGTCTCTGTCTCTGACTCTGAATCTGTCTCTGAATCTGTCTCTGAATCTGTCTCTGAATCTGACTCTGAATCTGACTCTGAATCTGACTCTGAATCTGTCTCTGACTCTGACTCTGAATCTGTCTCTGACTCTGAATCTGTCTCTGACTCTGACTCTGAATCTGTCTCTGAATCTGTCTCTGAATCTGTCTCTGAATCTGACTCTGAATCTGACTCTGAATCTGACTCTGAATCTGTCTCTGACTCTGAATCTGTCTCTGACTCTGAATATGTCTCTGTCTCTGAATCTGACTCTGAATCTGACTCTGAATCTGTCTCTGAATTTGTCTCTGTCTCTGACTCTGACTCTGAATCTGAATCTGAATCTGTCTCTGACTCTGAATATGTCTCTGACTCTGACTCTGAATCTGTCTCTGACTCTGAATCTGTCTCTGAATCTGTCTCTGAATCTGTCTCTGAATCTGACTCTGAATCTGTCTCTGACTCTGAATCTGTCTCTGACTCTGTCTCTGAATCTGACTCTGAATCTGTCTCTGACTCTGACTCTGAATCTGTCTCTGACTCTGTCTCTGAATCTGAATCTGTCTCTGACTCTGTCTCTGACTCTGTCTCTGACTCTGAATCTGTCTCTGACTCTGACTCTGAATCTGTCTCTGAATCTGTCTCTGACTCTGTCTCTGAATCTGTCTCTGAATCTGACTCTGAATCTGACTCTGAATCTGTCTCTGACTCTGACTCTGAATCTGTCTCTGACTCTGTCTCTGAATCTGACTCTGAATCTGTCTCTGAATCTGTCTCTGAATCTGACTCTGAATCTGTCTCTGACTCTGAATCTGTCTCTGAATCTGACTCTGAATCTGAATCTGTCTCTGAATCTGACTCTGAATCTGTCTCTGAATCTGTCTCTGAATCTGTCTCTGAATCTGACTCTGAATCTGTCTCTGAATCTGACTCTGAATCTGACTCTGTCTGTGAATCTGACTCTGAATCTGACTCTGTCTCTGAATCTGTCTCTGAATCTGTCTCTGAATCTGTCTCTGAATCTGACTCTGAATCTGTCTCTGAATCTGAATCTGACTCTGAATCTGACTCTGTCTCTGAATCTGTCTCTGAATCTGTCTCTGAATCTGACTCTGAATCTGTCTCTGAATCTGACTCTGTCTCTGAATCTGTCTGTGAATCTGACTCTGAATCTGACTCTGTCTCTGAATCTGTCTGTGAATCTGTTTTTGAATCTGACTCTGAATCTGACTCTGAATCTGTCTTTGAATCTGACTCTGAATCTGTCTCTGACTCTGTCTCTGAATCTGGCTCTGAATCTGTCTCTGACTCTGTCTCTGAATCTGACTCTGAATCTGTCTCTGAATCTGAATCTGTCTCTGACTCTGAATCTGTCTCTGACTCTGTCTCTGAATCTGACTCTGAATCTGTCTCTGAATCTGACTCTGTCTCTGAATCTGACTCTGAATCTGTCTCTGACTCTGAATCTGACTCTGAATCTGACTCTGAATCTGTCTCTGAATTTGTCTCTGAATCTGTCTCTGAATCTGACTCTGAATCTGTCTCTGAATCTGTCTCTGAATCTGAATCTGACTCTGAATCTGTCTCTGACTCTGACTCTGTCTCTGAATCTGACTCTGAATCTGACTCTGAATCTGTCTCTGAATTTGTCTCTGTCTCTGAATCTGTCTCTGAATCTGACTGTGAATCTGAATCTGAAATTGTCTCTGAATCTGACTGTGAATCTGAATCTGACTCTGACTCTGAATCTGACTCTGACTCTGAATCTGACTCTGTCTCTGAATCTGTCTGTGAATCTGACTCTGAATCTGACTCTGTCTCTGAATCTGTCTGTGAATCTGTTTTTGAATCTGACTCTGAATCTGACTCTGAATCTGTCTTTGAATCTGACTCTGAATCTGTCTCTGACTCTGTCTCTGAATCTGGCTCTGAATCTGTCTCTGACTCTGTCTCTGAATCTGACTCTGAATCTGTCTCTGAATCTGAATCTGAATCTGTCTCTGACTCTGAATCTGTCTCTGACTCTGTCTCTGAATCTGACTCTGAATCTGTCTCTGAATCTGACTCTGTCTCTGAATCTGACTCTGAATCTGTCTCTGACTCTGAATCTGAATCTGACTCTGAATCTGACTCTGAATCTGTCTCTGAATTTGTCTCTGTCTCTGAATCTGTCTCTGAATCTGACTCTGAATCTGTCTCTGAATCTGTCTCTGAATCTGAATCTGACTCTGAATCTGTCTCTGACTCTGACTCTGTCTCTGAATCTGACTCTGAATCTGACTCTGAATCTGTCTCTGAATTTGTCTCTGTCTCTGAATCTGTCTCTGAATCTGACTGTGAATCTGAATCTGAAATTGTCTCTGAATCTGACTGTGAATCTGAATCTGACTCTGACTCTGAATCTGACTCTGTCAGGCCGTGTACAGTCAGCAGCTTAAAACAGCTGGATGGAGTTTCAGAAGCTAAAGCGTCCATGCTGACTCCTCTGATTGACATCATCAACACTTTCTGTCACACACACACATTACAGGTCAGTGGGATTTTCTTCAGGTTCTTATGATAATGGCAGTTTTGTTAAGTCGTGTGTGTGTGTGTCCAGGCGGACGTGTCCAGCAGTTCAGTTGCAGACGTCCAGTCAGAGTCCAGCCGTGACTGTGTGTGTCCGTCCCTACCCGACAGCGTCTCGGTCACATACAGACTCTTTCAGACGGAGCACAAGACTCTGGTATGACTTCAGTGCATGTGTCTCATGTATGGTGTTGATCAGTGTGTGACGTGTGTTGTGTTGTGTAGAGGCAGGTGGCAGACGTTCGCTCTGTGCCCGTGGCTGTGGTGGAGTCTCATCTGTTACAGGCTCAGAAGATGAACTGTCCCATCCACACACAGAGAGCTGGACTCTCACCGTCCATCTACAACACCATCACAAACATCATCACATCTCCTCCTCTCAGCTCAGGTCAAACACACACTACTGATGCTTCTCTTCACCCCGTCCATCTACAATATATACTACTGTTCAGTGCTTGAAGTGGGAAAAAAACTTCCTGTACTCTCTTGTGCACGTTGTCATATGCAAATTATTACCACTTTTGAAATTTATAGAAGTAAAAAAAAGAAGTATTTGAATATTGCAAGAACAACATGTTTATTTACTAAAGGAAACAACTAAATACAAATTTGAACAAAAGATACTCTTTACCACCTGTGATAATAGTTCTGCAGTCTGTTGAATTCATCTGTTCATTAAGTCCCTCATATAAACACAGTCATATCTTACGCCTCATGTGTTGTTATGCTTTCAGGCATGTCAAGTCGAACACACATTAAATCATGTGACAAACCCTCTAAGTTTTCCTTTGAAACAGCAAAAGACAGTATTTTGCATATAGATATCTGACCATTTATCATTTTTATTGTAAAACTGTTACGTTTGCCTTCTCACTACACAGTCACAGTCTTCCATTTGTTTGTCTGAACGTTCTGTCTTCTTTAGTCTCATCGGCTGAAATGCTGATTGAGGGCTGTAATTTGATTGGCTAGAGTTCCGTAAACCCTGTAGCTTGAGTAGCTCTGCGTCAAAGACACTAGATGGAAAAAAAGTGCATCGGCTAATGCTATCGCTGTGGGTAAGGGCAGGGTTTATCGACTTTGAGTGCCATTTCAGAAAACATTTATGGGTTTGAGGTGGAAAATCTGAAATCCCAGTTGACTGGAACGTAGCCTAAGCGTTCTCTTCTTGTAGTGTGATGTCATCACTGTTAATCACCCATACTGAACAATGACGCTTTTACTCGGAGTGGCAAAAGTACGACAACATGTTAACATGAAAATAGAGAAGTGCTGGTACTGGTCCACTTCATGTAATGCTACTGTTTCTCATAATCCTTAAACCTGTTCATCTGTAGGTGTAGCTTTAAAAGTTTACTTTTGTAGAGAAAAAAAACTTTAGTGTCTTAAAGTAACTAGAATATAAGAGTTTCCTATAGATCCTTATAGTCCCATCATGAACGGCGTTGTGTTTCTCCACAGTTTGAATCAGTATATCATTTACAATGTGTGAAAAACACTCAGAAGCATGAGTAAGTGTTTGATAACTTTTGACATGTAGTGTATGTTATGTGCTGTTGTTTGTGTGTCGATCAGACATGAGTGATTTTAAAGCCATCAGGAGTCGTGTCTCTGATGACATCAGCAACTTTCTGCTCAGACTGGCGCTGTGTAAACTCCAGAGAGAAGGTTTAGCATCTGTACGTCAGGAGATCAGCTGGATCGAGCCGCTGGTGAGTTCAGCACAAACACACGCCGTGAGATTCACACATACAGTAGAGGGCGCTGTTTCACATCTCTGCAGAGTGAAAGTGAATCTCAGTGGGGCCAGCTGTGGACTCACGTCAGACATGTGTTCATGTGTTTATCAGACTCATACAGAGTTCAGACGCTGTTCACTGATTGTGGAGGTTGTTATGTTGTTGGGTGGTCATGTGTCTTTATAATGATTGTAGGAGAAAAGCAGCCGTGCAGGTGATGGTGTGATGCAGGCGTCAGATGTCATGGATCAGAGTGAAGATGAGCTCTTTACTGATCTTCCAATGCCACAGGTGACACACGTGTGTTCGTCTCATGCAACTGATACTCTACCATTCATTTGATTTCACCCGTCTTCATCTTCACCAAATACCACACGAGGATGTGGAGCTGTGTTCCTTCCGCTGATCAGATGTATTTCTGTTAGTCTGATCATCACTTATAAGAGCAGCTGATGGATGAACCCATGTGTTTATCATCATATATGTACACTATCTGATCGGATGTTGAGTTTGTGTTCTTGTATGTAGGAGGATGTGGACTCCGCCTCTGACGGGCGGCTCAAGTCATGTGACGTGTCTCCTCACTGCAGCAGTATGAATTTAACCTCCTGGAATCAGGACAACCTGGACCAAGACACGCAGGATCTCTTCAGTGATTCACCTGCTGAGGTCAGATGTGATGATATGTAGGGGATAATGTACAGGCAGCCGGTTGTTATGGCAGAAGTGGATTACTGAAGGCAGACCTTCCACGAGGAAAAGACGATTACTTTTAAGTTCAGAAACAAAGTTCAAATGTCACGAACAGGCAATTTGGTTTAATCATGTGTAAATATTAGGGCTGGGTTTTGCGACCAAATTTGCGATTCGATTCGATTCTTGTTTTTATGGTTTCGATTCGATTTTCGATTCGATTCAATATCGATTAGTTATTAGTACTTAAATTACAATGCTAGTTTTGCAGGCATGGAATCCACATTTAAGTATGTGCTTGCAATATAGTCAGGGGTGCACATAAGTTTTTCTATCTGGTTCTCAAGAGAGCACGTGGAGATTCGGTTTGGTTTATCTATAAAAAATAAAAGTGAAAAAGGAGTTGCTTTTTAATGAACAATAAACAAAATAATATAGTGGGATAATACTTTACTTATATTGCTTTAAAGTACACTTAAAATACAATGGTATGGTATTTATTCTTGTTTTTCATTTTAAATTAGTAAATATCAATTTTCAACATCAAATTTGAAACCTAAAACGCCAACCTTTTTGGTTCTGTCAAAATGATTTGCTGCTTCAGGGTTAGCGTGTGTTATGAGTTCTGAGAGTTTGTTATCTGGGAAAAACTAATCGGCAAATGTAACAACTCGCCAATCAGAATCAAGCATTCCAGACAGTCGTGTAATAATGATGGATCAATCAGATGGTTTAAAGAGGTGTCATGGTTTTGTTTTCGGCGTGTTGTTGGCTTGAGACGTCTTTCCCCGCTGTGATGAGCGCTGGTTAATCCTGGACGACCTGTCTTTAACCCCTGCTTGACCTCTGGCCCTCACTATTACCCGACACCTCCCCTCATAAGCGCAAAGCCATTAAGGTCAAAAGGTCGTGACCCCTGTCACACGTTTGACATCTGATCTTCTCAAGAGTCTGACTGGATTTCAGCACACAGGTGTCCCTAAAACCGCGAAGCAAACGCTGAAATCTGTTTCCCATCAGTCCATTGGTTTCACACACACACGTGAGGAAGAAGAAGAGTCCGTCTGTGCCTCAGAAGTGCACGGACACAAACCTGAAGATCAATATGAGAGCGTTCTATCTCCTGCACTCACACTGATGATGTGAAACAACAGAAGGAAATGAAATTTGGAGGGACAGATAAATGGTTTATGAGAGATTGTGATGGATGTTCAGCGAGGGCTTTTCCTCTGTTGATGCAGCTGTCTGTGTCATGTAACACACATTCTCACCACACCAGCATTTCACGAGCTGCTGCAAACAACACTCATAAACACACACTTCAAAATAAAAGAGATCAAGTGAACAAAAGCCTTCAAGTTAACGTTCAGCAGCATTCAAAATCTGAAAGATGAGATGTGAGCAAACCTTTGTAAATAGTTGTTTTGTGGTCAAAATAATGACCCTGATTCACAGAGGTTGGTAAGCTAAGCTCATAATAATGATTTATCATTTGTTTATAAAAATAAATGTTTTGTGTTGTGGGAAATGTCAGTTTGACATCTTTTGACTAATGTTCCCACTTGTGATGTCATGATTCTGAGCTGGTTGTGTTCAGGTGCTTTGTTGTTGGAAAGAAAAGGAGGACGTCAGATTCACGCTTGTGTGTGTCTTGGGGAAATGTTATACGGTCATAGTTTTCATCCGTACATCTTAATGTAGAGATTACCAGTCAGCTTGCTGAATATTCTGAAGTAATGATGAAATACATTTTATTTTCACAGTGTGTAAAACACACATGTGCTTGAAATAAACTCAGCAAAAAAAGAAACGTCCCTTTTTCAGGACTGTATATTTCAACAATAATGTTGTAAAAATCCAAATAACTTTACAGATCTTCAATGTAAAGGGTTTAAACAATGTTTTCCATACATGTTCAATTAACCATAATCAATTAATTAACATGCACCTGTGGAATGGTTGTAAAGACCTTAACAGCTTACAGAGAGTAGGCATTTAAGGTCACCGTTCTAAAAACGCAGGACACTAAAGAGACTTGTCTACCGACTGTGAAAAACACCCAAAGAAAGATGCCCAGGGTCCCTGCTCATCTGAGTGAACGTGCATTAGGCATGCTGCAGGGAGGCATGAGGACTGCTGATGTGGCTAGGGCAATAAATTGTCATGTCCGCACTGTCAGACGCCTTAGACAGCGCTACAGGGAGACAGGAAGGACAGCTGATCATCCTCGCAGTGGAAGACCACGTGTAACAACACCTGCACAGGATCGGTACATCCGAATATCACACCTTCGTGACAGGTACAGGATGTCCACAACAACTGCCCGAGTCACACCAGGAACACACAATCCCTCCACCAGTGCTCAGACTGTCCGCAATAGGCTGAGAGAGGCTGGACTGAGGGCTTGTAGGCCTGTTGTAAGGCAGGTCCTAACCAGACATCACTAGCAACAACGCCGCCTATGGGCACAAACCCACCTTCGCTGGACCAGACAGGAGTGGCAAAAAGTGCTCTTCACTGATGAGTCACGGTTTTGTCTCACCAGGGGTGATGGACGGAATCGTGTTTATCGTCGAAGGAATGAGCGTTACACCGAGGCCTGTACCCTGGAGCGGGATCGATTTGGAGGTGGGGGGTCCGTCATGGTCTGGGGCGGTATATCACATCACCATCGGACTGAGCTTGTTGTCATTGCAGGCAATCTCAATGCCTTGCGGTACAGGGAAGACATCCTCCTCCCTCATGTGGTACCCTTTATGCATGCTCATCCGGACATGATCCTCCAGCAGGACAATGCCACCAGCCATACTGCTCGTTCTGTGCGTGAGTTTCTGCATGACAGCAATGTCAGTGTTCTGCCATGGCCAGCGAAGAGCCCGGATCTCAATCCCATTGAGCACGTCTGGAGCCTGTTGGATCGCAGGGTGAGGGCTAGGGCCATTCCCCCAGAAATGTCCAGGAACTTGCAAGTGCCTTGGTGGAAGAGTGGGGTAACATCTCACTGAGTTTAGTTACTTAATATGTCAATATGTACTAATTTAGTGACAAGACAAAGAAGCTGCTGCGTAAAAACAATCAAATCTGTCACATCACAGATCTCCCATCTGCCCTGTTTAAAGTTTAAGGCCCGCCCATCTCAGGTATCAAAATTATGTCCCAACTTCCCAGTGGGAAACATGACATCAGAAGACGTTCATGTGCCATTTTTACTTCAGAACTCATATATCCGATGATTCAGAGAGCAGGTGAAGGCAGCATTACACCCCGCAAACTGGAAGTTGCAATCGTTTGTACTTGACGTCATTGAAATGGAATTTAAATTGAGAAAAAAATGTGGGCGTGGCTTGTTTTTTCACACTGACTTGATTGGATTTATAAAAAACTGCCGTTGCACTTTGAAATGGAACTGGCAGCAGACTGAGAGAAGAAGGGGAGGAGTTAACGGATGCTCCGCCTAAGCCGTCAAAAAAACTAAAAGTTATAAAGACACATACATATTTCAAGAGACTGACCCACATTGATCAAATGTTTAAAAACTGCAAAATATCATGAAAAAATCTGAATTATTTTTAATATTACTGGAATTTGAAAATAGCATGTAAATACATGAAGTTAACTGCAGTTTCTTGTTTCAAGCAGTGATGGTGATAGAGAAGCTAAAGTTTTAAAGACTTTGTGACATTTACATTTAACCAGTTTGTTGAAACATGTCATTTGTGTGTTATATTATCTTTATTGCAAAGCAACAACATGAATGTTACTGTGCTTTTTTGCTTTTGGGGTCCAAACTTAACATCTTGTACACATCCACAAAGAATAGAGTCTCTGTAGATTATTTCTGAACACAATCAAAAGATAAACAAGTAAATGACATTAGCTAGAAAGTGAAAGTGTCTCGTCAGGTAACCAGTGGAAAAAAACTTTACTTGGCAAAACCTATAAATACAACAAAGTTACACGACACATTCTACAAACTGTTTATTTGACAAAATGATTATACAATAAAATGATCATTTACATAAATAAAAAAAGAAAGGGTTATATTACTATCCACTTGCCAGACTGATAACTAAACACAGAGAGGAAGTTAACCTCAGGTCAGGCGTGTGCGTCTGATGAAACCATCTATACTTCTGCAAAGTTGTGATATTTGATAATAAATTTGAACAAAAAAAATGAAACATATATATATATTTCCCCAGACGGTGAGTCAGCCAACCAAGAGAAAACTGCCCGACTGGACCGAAGGACCAAACACTTTTGTAACCGCTGCTGCTGTAAAGAAAAGCAAAAAGAAGAAAGGACTTTTCAATTGATATGCTACACCAAACATGTATTATGCTTTTACACCTGAACATTTCAAATAAATATCTTTCCTGTTTCATGTCCTGTCTGTTTGTGTGCAGGTGTTATTGTGGACATTAGTTCAGTTCAGGGGCAGAGAGACCTCTAGTCTCCACGAGTGTTCTTCTTCTGTCATGAGGGTGTATGTCAGCCCATAGAAGCGTACATCAGTAGAGAACAGACCCATGGATCACAGACGGATGTTAAAGACCGTCTGATGAGTTACCATTGCAAATATGAAGTCTCTTACCCAAACCCTCTAGTGTCACCATCAGCTTGACATGTTTGCTCATCATTTTAAACTGGAGGTCATTTTCTTCTGAGCTCCTGCTAGAGTTTGTCCCATTTGCCCGACATTTGCCATGAAGCATCGACACGTGTTCCTGACCAGGATTTATCAACAGATTTTTGATAAACCAATCAGCTTATTTTATCGACTGCAAAATGGGTTTGAGGTTGAAAACTTGTTGTCAAGGTTTTGACATGGGGTGACATGCACCTGTCAGCTCAGCACCACCTACTGGTCAAAAATCTGAAACACTGTCTGTTTTTACTTACAACTTAAAGAGGGATTTAGCAAGGGGTCCTTGAGTCATGTTGAGTCCAAACATACCCAGTGTTCCTTCATTTTCCATTATTAGTATTTTTTGTTTTTCATTAATCGCAGTGTCTTATCGCCAGAGCGGCTGCTTATGGCCCCGCCGTCACTAGGGAATAAAAGTGTCTGATAAATGTAAATGTAGGGGAAATTACAGCTTTTGTGATATATTCACGACACAAATCCATTATCTCACGTTTGGCTGTACCCACTATTTTTTCTGTGGTGTGAGTGTGTTAAAACTTGTGAAATTACTAACTAAAAGCAACATTGCAATATTACAATTAGTGAGGTGGCCAATCAAATGAAGGGAGGCGGGAATTACTGCTTATAGAGCAGAGAAGTGACCAATCAAATCAAAGACGGAGTTACTGTCACGTCTTCTGCTGTAGTTCAGTTTTAAAGGTGAAAGAGTGCTGCAACACACCATATACTGTACGTGACTAAACTAAACATTCACTATTTGAACAACTGACATTTTTCACTGATGCAAATGACAAAATACTGATTTATAATATAGAATTTATATTATCTGTCAATTCAGCGTTTTATTTGGGATAAGGATTAGGTTAAGAATAATTGTGTGCATATTGTAAATTAATTTAATAGTTATCAAATAAATATATGAAAATAATAAAAGATTCAATCATCCTCAACTGCTGTGTTCTTTAAAGGGATGTTTCTAGATTGTGGTTACATTTAAAATGATTTTTTTTAATCTTTGCCATTAGTAAAATGCAGTGAACAATAAATTCTACAACCTTTGTATGATTAGTCCATGTATGGTCTGTGCTCAAAATTTAAAGGGACAGTTCACCTAAAATAGGAAGTAATGAAATGAACAAATGTTGACAATCACAATCCACGTGTAACGCAAGGTTTCTTTTTTTAGCTTTTTGACATCCCAAACACTGCTTCAACTCATTGAGTTGTTAGATTTAAGGTGTGCGTGCAAATAATCCAACATTGACAATAGTCGATAGTCGATAGTATTAGGGGCACAGGGGGACCCCAAATAAAATTCTTCTTAGGGCCCCTAAAGGCTTGGGCCGGCCTTGCATATCGCTACCGAATGCTTCTGACATATGAAAAATCTAAAGCTGAAGCTGGAGAGAGAGTTTTCAAACAGTGTCCACACATTTGTGACAGGTGTGATTTCACTTGATTCTTGAAGGTGATAGATCTGGATAGAAACATTCACTTGTTTCTTGTTTTATTTCATTTTATTATTCTATTTCATTTATCCAATTTATTACAATATTGACCTTCATTCAATTATTTTATTATTCACTTCTATTCGTATTATTTATTCCTTACTTTCCTGTTGTTTAACCTCGAGTTGTATTGTGTCGTATGCTGATATGAGTATCCGTTGGTCTCCATCTCAAGGTTCATATGTCATGAGACAATGTTTTGATACTGTAATCTTGAATGTTAAAAACACATATTGAATCTGATTCTAGTCAGACGAAGTTTGACAGAGCTTGACTGAGCATCAACACACAGCTGAGATTATTCAATAAATCATTTGTCTGTCTATTTAACATCACTTCATCTCCTGCCTGCTGTTCTTGCCTTCAGCTCTATATCTCCCTAGTGTTTGGGTTAAAGGATTGACTCACAAAGGTGTATTTTGTGACGGAGAGAGATCTAGTGAAACTGGACTCAAAGTTTAGATCTATAAGATCTACAAGCCATATCTCATAGTCGGATCTATCAAAGGTATCAGAGGATCTGCTGGAGGCTGACGCCTCATGGAAGTGTGGAAAGGTGAATCCTACAGTGTGTCTCGCAAACACAAAACAAAAATTACAAATATGAAAACAACAAAGCTAAAAATGCGACAGAAAAAAACGATGCACGCTACGACAAGTCATAAAACATACTGACTGCGGATCAGACAGGGTTGAAAAGCATGATGGGAAACGACTTGCCGATGACACAACCTAGTGCTCATTGTCAGAGATTGTCACACAGAACATTTTGTTGTGATTTAATGTGAAAGTGATAGTCGTCAGGTATTACAACTGCATTCATACAGAACATGAAGATGATCAGAAGATGTCTGATGTCAGGAGACCTGAGGTGCATCTGGGATGAGACCGGTGTTTGCTGTCCTGTGATTGGTGGATGTTTGTGTCATGTGACATCTAATGAAGCCAAGTCAACTTTATTTTGTCAGGTTTTCTGATTCACGGGCGAGCTTGTGTCATGTCTGTCCTCCCTGAGGGTGTTTTTGACTTTTGTTCAATAAGACGTCAAACATCTGAGCCGGTGTGAGGACGAGTTATTTCTGTGTGATGTTAGGTCAGTTTAAGATGGATCACGCTGACTGTCATGTGGTGGAGGCTGATGGGTCATTTAAATGAGTTAAGCTCATACCGTCCACAGATCATGACCGAGAAAAATGAATGAATGTAAATGTGAAGTAGAAATGTCTGACCTAAGCTGATGTGTTCAACATGTGTGTGTGT
>CM017915.1:336741-403607 GCA_008369825.1 Triplophysa tibetana | reverse complement strand
CTCTCTCTCTCTCTCTCTCTCCCTCTCTCTCTCTCCCTCTGTGACCCGTCAGATTTGACTCTCGCCTCTGAATGTCGGTGGTCTCGCGCAGCTCCGGTTAGTTTCTTTCGTGTGAATGAGCGTCATGATGCGGTTCATTCCAGCATCATTCGGCTCTTCGTTCTGTGGAGCGTTCGTGTGTTTCTTACTCGCGTGTTTCTCCCGCTGCGGGAGCTTCACGTGCACTCCGCGCGCGGGGTCAGTGCGCGAGCAGTCGCTCCGCTCCGGGCTCGTGTTTGAGGGGAAGCTCGAGGGGGAACTCATGCGGACGGATCCGGAGGACGGCTCCAGGTCCGGACAGGTGCGCCAGTGGCGGGTCCGCGTGCAGCAGGTGTGGACGCTGAAGACCGGTGGGCTGTTTAAAGACTCGGTGGTCTCTCTCGTGGGGGCTGCAGGTGACCGCTGCTTGCGGCTCAGAATCGGAACCCGGTACGTGTTCTTCACGGAAGCCACGAACGACGCGTCTGTGCTGACGGTGATTTTCCCGCCGGTGGAGATGAAACGCGCTGTGAGGAAAGTCGTGAGTGAAGTTCTGTGTCAGCACTGCGGTAAGAGCCCATCAAACTCTGTCTAACACACACTACTGACACACGAACACTCGATGTATCTCTTTGTGTTTCATTTGAGTAAACAAAACTACTTCTGACGTGTTTGTGTATTATTTAGTGTAACTCTGAGGTGCTGATGAGTGTGACAGACAGCTGCTGCTCGTGTTATACTGTCATTACACTTCTGATGTCTTTATTCATAAGCTGTCTGTGGTGATGAACACTATTGACTAGATTGTGTTTTATTTGAAACTCTTGTTTAATGTGTTGAAGGGATACATCACACTAGAAGGACATTTCTGTCATCATTCACTCGCCATCAAAAGGTCCCAAACCAAACCTGAATAGATGTCTTTGTTCTGAGAAACAGAAAGAAAGATATTTTGAAGAATTTTAGAAAACTGTCATTTCTGGGACATCATTTACTACCTTAGTAGAAAAACACATATTGTATCTTTCTTGTTGTGTTGAAAACTTGATGAGATATTTTAAACAAACTATGAAAGTAAACAGATCTGGGTCAACATTCATTACAATTAAATGTTCATACTATAGAAGTCAATGATGTCCCAGAAATGTCAGTTGATAACATTCTTCTAAATATCTTTCTTCGTGTTAATCAGAACAAATACAGATTTGGAATAACTTGTGTGAATTTATGACAGGATTTTTATTTTCTAAAGTCTCGTCCTGTAAGAGAATGATTGGAGCGTCGTCTGTGTAAATCTGTGTTTCTGGCAGGATTTCTGCAGACATTATAAACCGAAATGTCATCAGATTGTCGCGGATTACACAAATTCCTCCTCAGAGACATGATGGACTGTCTGATGAGTCTGTTTCTCTTCACTTACTCTGAATCGTTTAGTTTGGACACACAGAACCTGCTGTTTTTATGGACTTGGAGCAGTAGTTATGAAAACCAGAAGCAAAATTGTATGTAATAATAACCTTATGTATGATAGTCTGCTTTACTTGGGAGATGAGATGCCCTTGAGGATTTATGAGAGGATCCTCAGTTGATTTTCTTCTGTATTCTGTGACTGTACCAGCATCACTTCAGCAGGTTTGTGAAAGTGAAGGTTCAGGTCAGAACTCTGAACGTATATTCTGGCTTTAGGAGTGAGTTCATCTGTGTTTGATTGTTGGCATCAGTCGCAGCCGCAAAATCAAATCCTTCAATTCCAAGTATTTCATCATGGGCTTTGTGTTCAGCAGCAATGCTGTAAGAGGCTTTGAGATGTTCATGAGCTCAATGTTGCTTTGTGTTTCTTTTGCCCAAAACTAGTAGAATGGATTCAATAGCCGGTCTTTGGCTTGCGTTGACAGACATTCCAGCTTTAGAGACGTATGCTGGACAAACTGCACAACATCTGTGATGTTTTCATCTGGCACAGGACTTTAAACACATACAGAACATTTTCCAAATGGAAGTGAGCATCCCTATGCCGTACTCCCTCGGAAGGGCTGAGCCCTTGAAGTGAACTCTTTGAAGGGTGTAGGGCATCACTGTCTCTCGTGTATGCATTTGGAACTCCCTTCACAAAGTAATGACTTTTGTATTTTCTATATTTAAAAAACTATTTACAGGATATTATATTAATGGGTTATGAATATTTAATGATAATTATAAGCTTGATATGAAATTGTGACAAAATAAAAACGTAACAAATGACGTCATTATGAACTTAAAGAGTACGTAGCATGAGATCATGAAAATGACATTCCGTCCAGTGTGTTCTGTTGCCATGTTTGAAAGTAAGCTGTCTGCCAAGTTATAAGTCCGAAGGTGAATAAATAACAAAGTTATTGGCTTGTAAAGATCGGATTCGACTCACAAACGAGACGTGGACTAGTACTGCCGCATATCTACGTCACTAGACATAGTCCCCGCCTCGTTCGTGATGCGTGTGTATCATGTCTAGAGTCTGTGTTCTACGGTGTGACACTAAGTCCGTCTTATTTCAACTACCAAAGGAAGAACGTCTGAGGGAAAAATGGTTACAATTCATTTTTCAAACGATACCAAAGGAGTATAACCCCAGAGTTTAACTGTGCGCGCGTCATTTCACCGAAGATTGGTTTAATAATCTTGGCGCGTTCACTGCAGGATATGGGAAACGACTATCATTGAAAGAGGGGCAATACCAACTCTATTTGGACCTGTTAGCTCCACCGAATCACAACCTTTAAGTTTGACTATTTATTTTAGTCTGAACTTCAAAAAATATTTTTGTGCCTTGTGTCTTTGTTTAGCTAATGCATATAACGCTATAATATCTGCCTGCCGATAATATTGTGCATCCCTAAATTAAATGATCTTTTTACATATATATTTGAACTATGTTAAATCGTGGCCTAATGGTCAGAGAGTCGGACTCGTGACCAGAAGGTTGCCGGTTCGATCCTCAGGGCCGGCAGGTAACGATTGCGGTGCCCTTGAGCAAGGCACCTAACCCCTACACGCTCCCCGGGCGCTGCACTGATAGCTGCCCACTGCTCCGGGTGTACGTGTGTTCACCACTTGCTGTGCGTATGTTCACTAGTCACTGGATGGGTTAAATGCAGAGGTCACATCTCGGGTATGGGTCACCATATCTGACAAATAGGTCACTTTCACTTCACTTTCATAAGTATCACCGACAAAAATAGTATAAAACAAATATAACCTAAATGATTGTACTTACATTTGTTGGTAGCTTCCAAATCCCGCTTCATATTTGCTTCAAAATGCGTTGAGATACTCGTAATCCAAGATCACATGATCACAAACGGATCTCCCTTCCTTGAAGTGACCATGACATGTACCCTTCGCTAACGGACTTTTGAAAGGGTCCTTCGGGAAGGGATTCAGGTGTTCACTTTCGTTTGGAACGCCCCTACAAATGGAGTCCCCTTCGCGAAGAGCCCTTCAAGGACGAATAAATGCCAAAATGCCCACAGTTTAACAACACGCAATCAAATGTTGAAAATTTGAGTTTAACTTCAGTAAGACTCAGAACGATTGTAATCTGTATTGAGGCTCCATAAAATGCCACCTAACAATCCTAAACAATTAAAATAAATTTGCCACCAGTATAGTATTTCCCTAATATTGTATTCTGTATTTATTCACACTGTATATCTGCACTTGCTAATTGCACTTCTGGTTAGACCTAAACTACATTTCGTTACACTGTACTTGTATATGTGTAATGACAATAAAGTTGAATCTAATCTAATCTAAATTTAATATATGTGACCCTGGATCACAAAAGCAGTCTTAAGTAGCACAGGAACATTTTTAGTAAAAGACAAAAAATACATTGTGTGGGTCCAAAAATCATTATGATATTAAGTAAAGATCATGTTCCATGAAGATATTTTGTAAATTTCCTACTTTAAATATATAAAAGTAGGACATTTTTCTCTCACAACATTCAAAAAACTACTCAAAACCAAACTCTTCTGTGAATATCTGACAGACAAATCAATAAAAAATAAAAAAATCTCAATAACCCTTTCTCTCAACAGGTAGTGGTCTAGCTTTTGTTGAAACTAGTAACTTTGTATTGGCACCTAATGTATTATGGCTCCTGTATGACATATCACTTGTTGCTCCCTAACTCTATGTAAGTCGCTTTGGATAAAAGCATCTGCTAAATGACTAAATGTAAATGTAAAATGTAAATATAAAAACTTAAATTGTGTGAGTGGATGTCCTGGCATAGTTCCCTGATTAACAACTTCAAAGGCATTTTCTCAATATTTAGATTTTTTTTGCAGATTTTTATATCTCTGCCAGTTATCGTCCTATTCTAACAGCTCATACATCAATATAAATAATATTTATTCAGCTTTCAGATTATGTACACATCTCATTTTCGAAAAATTGACCCATAAGACTTTTCCATAATAGACCCATAAGCGTTTTCATTGCTCTGTGTTGTTCTGCAATTACCAATAAATGGGCTGTATAAATAAGTTTTCAATTTATTTTAAAACAGTCACCTTAGCTCGGGCTGTGCCGGGATGCCTTTCTGTGTGAAGTTTGCATGTTTTCTCTGTGTCAGCATGGGTTTCCTCCCACAGCCCAAAGACATGCAGGTTGGCTTGATTTGAGGATGACAAATTGTCCTCCCAACTTTTTTATGCATCTACTGGTTCTCACCATGAATATAGCCTGAGGTGTTGGAAGGGCATTAATACTGAATAAAACAAACAAACAAAACAGTCGTCATTGTCAGTAAAAAACAACACATGAAGGGTTTGGTTCCAAAATGAGAGAACTCCGGTTTTAAACTTTTTAGAAAATCATATTCTTATAATTATTATGTTTTAAATCCAAACTAACTGCAGTTTGATTGATATTAATTGGAATGCACACTAAAAAAACATGAGTTTTAACTCATTTTGGAAACTCTTCATATGGTGCATGATAACAGGCCATTAACATATCTTATTTATTTGGCACCAAAATCAGGATGAATGTACGTAGTAATATCGCAAACCACACTATTGAGCCACACCAAACAGCGCCTATCACGATAACAACTTTTTGTTTGCCGATTAATTAGCTTTGGATTTGTAAGAGACATATTATCACCTGCTGTAAAACAATGGAAAGATTATTGAAAAAAAGTACAACAATATTTCCATTGTTTTACAGCAGTTAATAATATCACTCTGACAAAATCCAAAGTTAATGCTTCATAGAAAAACAGCACTGCATTATACACAATTATGCACAAATGACACGGTGTGAATTATTTATGTAATGTCTTGCAGCTTCACTTGTGGAATTTAAAATCTTCTGGGATAAAGAAATCGTAAAGAGTCATTCAGATGTCTAGTCAGGGTGACAGGTGAATATGAGAGCTGAAGTTAAGTCAGGGCACATATCTCATAATGGTTACAAAGATAGCCCATTCATAATCCTCTGTCCAGATTATCCCATAATCCCATCTTTATTCTGCATTCAAATGGCCCATATTCAACATCATCAGCTCCCAGAAAACTCGGATTATAACTGTAGAAACTGAAAAGATTAAAATCGATCACCTAATGCACTGATATTTCTCTGTGATTTTGAAATGAAAGCTCAGTTAAAAAGAGCAACATCACCAACTGAGTATTGTGCTAATAACCAGTTTTGTTTTATTTCATCAAGGTGCATCAATTTAGTTTATTTATACATTACTTTCCCCCATGCCTTTATAAAATAAATCATGTCATCATGGTGATATTTAAATCATTGTTATTAAAACACAAAGCATAGAAGACTCCAAGATAATAACAATGCACTAGCAATGCTTTGGAGAAGAAGAAACTGGTAGACAGAATTGATTCCAGTAATCGACTCAAAGTGTGTTGGGATTGATCCGCCGGTGGGCCAGTTAAACTTCACTGAAAACAGAATTAAGTCTGAAGTCCCCAGTGAATAGTCAAAGCCCCCAACACAATATTTACATGCAAGGGGAAGAAATAACAACCCCTTATGGTCTAGTTTCAGACACAATCTGTGTGTAGTTGATATTCAGAGAAGACATTATATTATACAGATATATGTTAGTAGGGAAAATTCTGAACAAAAGAATAGCCCACACCGTGAATTGAAAATGTTATTAAAGTGAGATTTCACAACCGATTGTAGTATTCATGTGTTTAACATAATCAAATAGCAGTAAGGTAACAACGTTTCTTTCACATGTCATGTAACTATTTCTGTTTTGGGAGTAAACCTGTATGCAGAGATATAAGATTCAAGTTGTGTTGTTCATGTTTCTGGACTAGGAAGAGAGTTGAATTCTAAAACTCTCAGTGTGATTTAACAGTACACAAAACTCTTAAAATTGAACAGATCAAAGAAAGACGGATGGAGATGAAATGAGCCCTTGTCCTGAAAAACTTTGAACACTACTGACTGCAATCAATAATATTCATTTGAATAAGGACATTATTAACACAATTAAACAACATAACACTAGCAATACAAGTAATTCAGTACATAATTGATGAATGAATGTAAGCATGACTTTGACTATAACACAACAGTCTAATAGCTCAGCACATTACTGTACTAGATCATTTATGTGTAGTCAGCATGGTAAGATAAGAGGGCAATTATGTGCTTTGGTCAAAATGAATTTTACAGAAAACTTGGGTGAACTATGAACGTTGTTGTTTTGACATGTTGAAAAGGAAAACTGTCTGTACTACTGGAAGTGCCCTGAATCAAGTCCAAGTTATGCTGGAACTCACTTGACTGACAAATGCTTCATCTACATTTGTGGATTTGGTGTCTGGCCTGCATTAGAAAATATGTGTCATCTGTCTTGATTAAATGCTTGTCAATGAATTTCTTCTACTCCTTTGGTCTTTAGCTGAGTAAGAATAAATGTCACTCTGCACACAAACAAATGTGTTTTATAACATTAACGCTATAGAACCTTGTGCTAGAACAAACATGGGTCAAATAAATATTGCATACATTGTTTATCTTAAACATTACACACCAGAACATTTGATAACTTTTTTAGAAAGAGAATGTTACGGTTAGGGCCACTCTGCATCACCCTGACACTCCTCACCGCCACTCTAAATCACTCTGCCACTCATCACCACCACTCTACATCACTCTGACACTCCTCACCGCCACTCTACATCACCCTGACACTCCTCACCGCCACTCTACATCACACTGACACTCCTCACCACCACTCTAAATCACTCTGGCATTCCTCACCGCCACTCTGCATCACCCTGACACTCCTCACCGCCACTCTACATCACTCTGACACTCCTCACCGCCACTCTGCATCACTCTGACACTCATCACCGCCACTCTACATCACACTGACACTCCTCACCGCCACTCTGCATCACTCTGACACTCATCACCGCCACTCTACATCACTCTGACACTCCTCACCGCCACTCTACATCACTCTGACACTCATCACCACCACTCTACATCACTCTGACACTCCTCACTGCCACTCTACATCACTCTGACACTCCTCACCGCCACTCTACATCACTCTGACACTCCTCACCGCCACTCTACATCACTCTAACACTCCTCACCGCCACTCAACATCACTCTGACACTCCTCACCACCACTCTACATCACTCTGACACTCCTCACCGCCACTCTACATCACTCTGACACTCCTCACCGCCACTCTAAATCACTCTGACATTCCTCACCGCCACTCTGCATCACCCTGACACTCCTCACCGCCACTCTACATCACACTGACACTCCTCACCACCACTCTAAATCACTCTGGCCTTCCTCACCGCCACTCTGCATCACCCTGACACTCCTCACCGCCACTCTACATCACTCTGACACTCCTCACCGCCACTCTGCATCACTCTGACACTCATCACCGCCACTCTACATCACACTGACACTCCTCACCACCACTCTAAATCACTCTGACACTCCTCACCGCCACTCTACATCACACTGACACTCCTCACCACCACTCTACATCACTCTGACACTCCTCACCGCAACTCTGCATCACTCTGACACTCATCACCGCCACTCTACATCACACTGACACTCCTCACCACCACTCTAAATCACTCTGACATTCCTCACCGCCACTCTACATCACTCTGACACTCCTCACCGCCACTCTACATCACTCTGACACTCCTCACCGCCACTCTACATCCCTCTGACACTCCTCACCGCCACTCTGCATCACTCTGACACTCATCACCGCCACTCTACATCACTCTGACACTCCTCACCGCCACTCTACATCACTCTGACACTCCTCACCGCCACTCTGCATCACTCTGACACTCATCACCGCCACTCTGCATCACCCTGACACTCCTGACCACCACTCTACATCACTCTGACACTCCTCACCGCCACTCTAAATCACTCTGACACTCACCACCGCGACTCTACATCGCTCTGACACTCATCACCGCCACTCTACATCACTCTGACACTCATCACCGCCACTCTGCATGACCCTGAAACTCCTCACCGCCACTCTACATCACTCTGACACTCATCACCGCCACTCTAAATCACTCTGACACTCATCACCACCACTCTACATCACTCTGACACTCCTCACCGCCACTCTACATCACTCTGACACTCCTCACCGCCACTCTACATCACTCTGACACTCCTCACCGCCACTCTACATCACTCTGACACTCATCACCGCCACTCTACATCACTCTGACACTCCTCACCACCACTCTACATCACTCTGACACTCCTCACCGCCACTCTGCATCACTCTGACACTCCTCACCGCCACTCTACATCACTCTGACACTCCTCACCGCCACTCTACATCACTCTGACACTCCTCACCGCCACTCTAAATCACTCTGACATTCCTCACCGCCACTCTGCATCACCCTGACACTCCTCACCGCCACTCTACATCACACTGACACTCCTCACCGCCACTCTAAATCACTCTGACATTCCTCACCGCCACTCTGCATCACCCTGACACTCCTCACCGCCACTCTACATCACTCTGACACTCCTCACTGCCACTCTGCATCACTCTGACACTCATCACCGCCACTCTACATCACACTGACACTCCTCACCACCACTCTAAATCACTCTGACACTCCTCACCGCCACTCTACATCACACTGACACTCCTTACCACCACTCTACATCACTCTGACACTCCTCACCGCCACTCTACATCACTCTGACACTCCTCACCGCCACTCTGCATCACTCTGACACTCATCACCACCACTCTACATCACACTGACACTCCTCACCACCACTCTAAATCACTCTGACATTCCTCACCGCCACTCTACATCACTCTGACACTCCTCACCGCCACTCTACATCACTCTGACACTCATCACCGCCACTCTGCATCACCCTGACACTCCTCACCGCCACTCTGCAGCACCCTGACACTCCTGACCGCCACTCTACATCACTCTGACACTCCTCACCGGCACTCTAAATCACTCTGACACTCACCACCGCGACTCTACATCGCTCTGACACTCATCACCGCCACTCTACATCACTCTGACACTCATCACCGCCACTCTGCATGACCCTGAAACTCCTCACCGCCACTCTACATCACTCTGACACTCATCACCGCCACTCTAAATCACTCTGACACTCATCACCACCACTCTACATCACTCTGACACTCCTCACCGCCACTCTACATCACTCTGACACTCCTCACCGCCACTCTACATCACTCTGACACTCCTCACCGCCACTCTACATCACTCTGACACTCATCACCGCCACTCTACATCACTCTGACACTCCTCACCACCACTCTACATCACTCTGACACTCCTCACCGCCACTCTGCATCACTCTGACACTCCTCACCGCCACTCTACATCACTCTGACACTCCTCACCGCCACTCTACATCACTCTGACACTCCTCACAGCCACTCTAAATCACTCTGACATTCCTCACCGCCACTCTGCATCACCCTGACACTCCTCACCGCCACTCTACATCACACTGACACTCCTCACCACCACTCTAAATCACTCTGACACTCCTCACCGCCACTCTACATCACTCTGACACTCCTCACCGCCACTCTGCATCACCCTGACACTCCTCACCGCCACTCTACATCACACTGACACTCCTCACCACCACTCTAAATCACTCTGGCATTCCTCACCGCCACTCTGCATCACCCTGACACTCCTCACCGCCACTCTACATCAGTCTGACACTCCTCACCGCCACTCTGCATCACTCTGACACTCATCACCGCCACTCTACATCACACTGACACTCCTCACCACCACTCTAAATCACTCTGACACTCCTCACCGCCACTCTACATCACACTGACACTCCTCACCACCACTCTACATCACTCTGACACTCCTCACCGCCACTCTGCATCACTCTGACACTCATCACCGCCACTCTACATCACACTGACATTCCTCACCACCACTCTAAATCACTCTGGCATTCCTCACCGCCACTCTACATCACTCTGACACTCCTCACCGCCACTCTACATCACTCTGACACTCCTCACCGCCACTCTACATCACTCTGACACTCCTCACCGCCACTCTGCATCACTCTGACACTCATCACCGCCACTCTGCAGCACCCTGACACTCCTCACCGCCACTCTACATCACTCTGACACTCCTCACCGCCACTCTGCATCACTCTGACACTCATCACCGCCACTCTACATCACACTGACACTCCTCACCGCCACTCTGCATGACCCTGAAACTCCTCACCGCCACTCTACATCACTCTGACACTCATCACCGCCACTCTACATCACTCTGACACTCATCACCGCCACTCTGCATCACCCTGACACTCCTCACCGCCACTCTACATCACTCTGACACTCCTCACCGCCACTCTGCATCACTCTGACACTCATCACCGCCACTCTACATCACACTGACACTCCTCACCGCCACTCTTAATCACTCTGACACTCCTCACCGCCACTCTGCATCACCCTGACACTCCTCACCGCCACTCTACATCACTCTGACACTCCTCACGCCACTCTACATCACTCTGACACTCCTCACCGCCACTCTGCATCACTCTGACACTCATCACCGCCACTCTGCATCACCCTGACACTCCTGACCGCCACTCTACATCACTCTGACACTCCTCACCGCCACTCTGAATCACTCTGACACTCATCACCGCCACTCTACATCACTCTGACACTCCTCACCGTCACTCTACATCACTCTGACACTCCTCACCACCACTCTGCATCACTCTGACACTCATCACCGCCACTCTACATCACACTGACACTCCTCACCACCACTCTAAATCACTCTGACATTCCTCACCGCCACTCTACATCACACTGACACTCCTCACCGCCACTCTGCATCACCCTGACACTCCCCACCGCCACTCTAAATCACTCTGACACTCCTCACCGCCACTCTACATCACTCTGACACTCCTCACCGCCACTCTGCATCACTCTGACACTCATCACCGCCACTCTGCATCACCCTGACACTCCTGACCGCCACTCTACATCACTCTGATACTCCTCACCCCCACTCTGCATCACTCTGACACTCCTCACCGCCGCTCTGTATCACTTTGACACTCCTCACTGTCACTCTGTTACTCTGTGATCGTTATCATCAGCATTCTTACACTTGTCACCGCCGCTCTGTAGCACTCTGACACTCATCACCACCGCTCTGTTGCGCTGTGACACTTATCATCAGCGCTCTGTAGTATTCTGACGGTCATCTACGCAACTCTGTTGCACACTGACACTCATCACCGCCACTCTGCAGCACTCTGACACTAGTCGCCGCCGTTTTGTAGCACTTTGACACTCATCACTACCACTCTTTATCACTTTGACACTTTTCAGAGGCACTACTGCTTTGTAGCACTTTGGCATTGAACTTGTTTACATAAAGAAGTTGAAAAAACTTTTGCAAAGAGTTTTATTGATTAAGATATGATTTGATGTAGAGTTCTGTCTCTGATGAGAGCTATTAAAACACACTACACACACCTGTCCTTCTTTGGCGTGTGCCCACTAAATACCTCCTAAACACATTTTCTCAGCTGCTGAAGACAACTGCATGAACTGTGGATCAGGCTTCCCCCTCAGCTCCCACTCACAGGATCATAAGTAGTCCATTGTTGCAACCATGTTCAAATTTCAGGGGTTTATATGCTAAAATTCCTGTTGCCAAGACATTCAGCAGATGATTTATCTCGGAGTCGTATTGCAAGTGTTCGGATATATCTGAATTGATAATGCTTTTCTTCAGAATACCTTTGAAATAAATGCATGGAGAATTAGTGGACAGATAGATTGTTTTCTTGTGTGTTTGTTCTGTAGGATGTTTGTCTTAAACATTAATTAAGGTGATGATTGCTGTAAGGCACTGACCACTGCCCTTTAGGAATTCCTCTTGTTAATCCCCGGCTGAGGTGGGTACAGCAGCCAAATAAGAAGTATTTCCTCACTACTCATGTTAATGGATTAACTCACAGAATTACAGTTAAAAATCTGATTCAAATTCAGTTCATGTAATAGAGTTTACCTAAATTCTCATGTTTAGGGGGGTATTCTTATATGCCGTACACATGCTTTTGGTATGTAAAGAAGATAATACATAATATCAGTAATTTTCATTAGAATACAATTTTAAATAAAGAATGTAGTGAATTTAAATCAATATCAAGTAGCAGGAAATGTAAAGAAAAACTTTCAGCACTTTTCCTTCACATCAGTTTATTAGGTCAAGGAGCTGTTGACTGGTTCAGAGTTTATGAATGCAGCAAGGCAAATGTGAGGTTGTGGTGTTAACAGATGAATGAAGACGCTTACAGCAGACAGACTGTGCGTGTGGAGGCCACAGATGCTCTCTCTGTATATCTTCATCTATATTTGACTCATCAAATGTTTTCATTGTAGAAGAGGTTTAATGTGTGACAATAGTGTTTTATTGTTTGTGGATGTTGTTCTGAGCCCTATGATCCCACCGGTCAGCTCTGCTACTTATTTGATGGTATTGAGTGTAATCAACAGAAGGATCTGAATGAACTCTAAAGGCTGTGTGTATTATTGTGTGAGTGTGTATTATTCAGCTTTCTTTCCTGATCTGTCACTGAGTTTTCATAGATTGTAGCAGCTGTCTCTTCATCTCTTCTAGACACAATCTACCATTGTATGAGTTTCTTCTTACTCACTGTGGCTCAAACTCTAAACTCTGATGAACTCATACCGGACACTGTAAAATGATTTTTTTAGATCACTTTTGATGTAAGCTACTATAACACCACATGATGCCTTGGGTGTGCAGAAGGGGTTCCAGCTCAACAGCAATGCAGTAAAAGATAGTTCTTCAGGAAGATAGTTTTTGATGGATTATTGAGATTTCCTCAATTTAAAGACATTTAATATCGGTGCTGTGAATTTCTGGCAAAGTAATAAAACAGTCTACAGGTGGCAGTGTTGCAGTGTTACACATTCATGACCTCCCTAGTTGGCCACATGGCTGTGTCACTCAGAATTATTACAGACCACACAGTTACATACTCTACAATCAGACACCCCACATAGACGCAGCAGTGATTTTGTGACGGTAGTGATGATTTTGTGTATTATGAGTTACATGTTGTCAATATAAAAGAAGTTCAGAAAGATGTGTCTGAATGATTGGGCCCATTGAGGCTGTGTATATCGAGAAAGGATGAGGTCAAGCACTGAACCTTGAGGTATCCCACAAATTAGCTCATGTGACAGACACTCTCCTGCAATTTTACAGCATCTGTCTGTAGTGTCACATAAGCTGGTTATGATTAACATTTTTTTGACAGTTTTTCTGCTTGAGAACATGTCTGTATAGGTGGTCAAAAGCTCAAGGGCCGCGCAATATTGTAAACATTTAGCAAACAACATAAAAACTGATAACCAGCTGGTGGGAAGATCAACAGGATTCCAATGTAGTTAGTGTAGTGGTACATTATACAATATACGCAAATTGGTTATTATAAATTGACCTATATTAAAAATCGAAATATTTTACAATCTACAAAATAATGCAGTGGTTTGTAGATGTATTTTCAAAATAGCATCATTTGAATGGCAATACTCAAAACGAATGAAAAAACGCTAAACTAATGAACTGATTGAAATAGGAATACATTACAATATATAAATATATTAAATTGTCTCTAAATTACATTTGAATATACGAATGTTAATACTGTTATAACTGCTTGTTATTTTTAGTCCTTTAAAGGTGTTTCATGGTATTAATTTATAATCATAAGAAACAGCTTGGTCTCAAATATGCAAACGTATTGTGATGAGAATCTCTTAGTGCTGTTATATATTTAAATACATTTCTATAAAAATATGTCTTTTTATATAAAATATGAATGTAAAAGCACTATTGTTTTTAATACATTTATCTGTCACTCTTGATGGCTTTGTTCAGTAATGTCAAAGACACTTTTAGAATGAACTCATATATCAACAGGAAGTATATCAACAGGAAGTGTGGAAGAGCCCTCGGCCTCTCAGAATAAACACTGACCTCACTGTCGTTTCCATCACGACGTGTCCGTAAGATAAAGAATGTTTACGGTTCGTTTTTATGAAGCCGTTTTCCAACCCAAGCAGCACTTTGAATGAATTCTCAATATAACCTTGTAGAAATTTCTGATGTTTTAAGATTATTTATGCTGTAAACAAAAGTGGGCTGATTTAGTCAGTTTCATTTAGTGATTATAAAATGATAAAGACTTTGATAAAGCGACTTTATACCAACACAAAACTTGACAAGCTAAAAGTTCAAGTGAAGCTCCCTCTTTAGTTACACTATTAGTTTACTCACACTATGTAATGTGTCAGATATTTATCAAATTATATAAATGATAAAGGATTCAGGAACAAAATCGTTTACACAACTGTTAACAAATGTGCATTTAAAACAGCATTTAATAAACAGCGGTATTTGACCAAATATTTATTTCATTGAAGTCATTAAAGAATAAGTGAGTAATTGAAATGAAGAGACTGGAGTGGTTTATTGTTTCCTATGTTTACTTCACTTACGCCGTGTGCGTAATACGGTGAAACAAAACCGTCATGAATCTTTGTGTCATACTCTGCTGCTCAGAGAAAAGCCTTTTACTGGAAACTATTAGGTTTCATTTTTAAAAGTTACGTATTGCTGCTTTAGGTACAGTACTTCAGTTTATCCACAACATCAGTGTTAACAAACCATTTCATCTCTCTTAAATAATCAACGTATTCATTGTGTACACGGGTGAGAAGTTTAGACTCTTTCAACACATTCAGTTTTCACACAAAGAAACACAAACACGTATTTACTTAATATTATATGCCATAGGAGAATTGGTCACACTTTATTTTAAGGTCCAATTATCTGTATTAATAAATCATTAACTATGACTTTTGCCTCAGTAAACTACTAATTTGTTGCTTATTAACAGTTTGTGAGGTACTTGTTAGGTTTAGGTATTAGGGAAGATTAGGGAAGTATAATATGGTCATGTGGAATATGTGTTTTATAACTACTAGGAAATTAAAAGGCATCTAATAAGCAGCTAGTGAATAGTTATAATTGGTCCCTATACTAAAGAGTTACCAGAGAATTATATTTACATGTATTCATTTTAGTGAAAACTTATTTGATTGAGTGAGTCATGAGCACAACAATCCTCCAGTATATTCTTTAGTGTGTTTATTTGACTGAAAGTGTGTGTGGAAAGTCCCTCTGCATCATCACTTCATGAATCTCATCAGAGGTGTTTGCACACACAGGTGTTATTTAATGAGTTCTGGCCGTCTGTATAATCAATACTGGACTTATCGTCCTGTATGAACTCACAGCATCTGAGTATCAACACACAGATCATCAGAATGCTGCTTAAAGTCTCCAGCAGGTGGCGCTGTCTTCTCTCATCACAGCACTCGCTCTGATTGTCTGAGACCAAATACATCTGTAAGCATCTTCTGGATGACTCCAGCCAAACTTGCTCAGAGAAGAAGATAAAGCTATAGATATGGAATGATGATGATTTTCAAGAGCACAAAACAAACAGATCTGAAATGATCCATCACGCCGCAGGGATGGGTGTTTGTTTTGCAGGACGTCAGTGTAGTGGTCATGAGGAAATGTGAAGGTGACTGGACATTTCCACAGCGGTGAGTGGGTGAACGGGTTTGTTTGAAACATCTTTCCTGTTGTAAGTCACCCGTCCGCCTCCTCTTGTCAGTTCCTCATGCAAATGTCGGGATGAGAATGTGCAGGTGCTGACCTTTCAGGAGGATTTCTATACAGCTGAAGATCTCATCTTAAGGGTGGCGAGGTCTTTTTAGCACTAATGTGTCACTATATGAGTAACCCACAAACATACAGCACACTTACACAAACTCAAATGTTCAGACCATCTTTCCACAACATGACTGTTTGATCGGTCCGAATACACATATTGAAAAAAAACATCATTTACATATTAACCACTCACTCACTCACTCACTCACTCACCTCTGGTAATGAGTTCTGAGCGAGACAACAGATGCCTTTTTTCATTTCTCTGACTGATCTGTACTTCACTCTCAATCATTTAGTGTTCATTTTCACTGGAGATGTACGAGATTGTGTGCACTTACAGTAATAACTAATTCAATAATAATGTAACAATAGTTATTTACTTGAATGTATTCAGGGAATCTTAGTGGCAACATCATTAAGGAGAGAAATGAAAGTCAGGTTTGATGGATTCGTAGCTCTGATGGAACTAAACCTCATGTCATGTCATGTATGTGAATGAGCAGATGTCTCTGTCGAGAGGATTCAGTTTAAACACATCTGATATCTCAATCTGATGAAGTGAGAATGAGGGAAACATCTTTTATTGGAGAATAAGGATCGATGTTCATGATGAGTGGGTTATGTCCGTGGTTTTAGGTTTAAGAGTTTAGATTTTCATTTAGAGTTCATTTCATTTCTTTTACATAAGGAAGTTTCATGAAATGTTACTCAGAGACTGTCATGTGTGTCGTGTGAAAAACACCTGCACCGATCGCAAATGAATTGACTTTTGAAAAGCAGATTTCTTTTTTAGCCAGAAATAGTCTTGTTTTTTCTTTAAAAGAAAGAAAATCTTTCTTTTAAAGGCATGAAGATGTTGTCAGGTTAAACTCGTGGTGTTTCATACCTGCAGATGTTATGGAGTTAATGACGTAGTGTAACATGTGACGCTGGTGTTCTCCAGACTCTCATATCTACAGGATTCATCTCTCATATAGAATCAATCTGTGACGTGTGTTTAGAAAGTTCATTTATTATACAGTTCTGGAAAACTGAAAGATGTGAAGGTGAGGTGTTTTATTTGCATGTTAGAGGCGTGCTTTCTGAACAGGGTTTAAGACTAGTCCCAGACTAACTCTGTGTCTTGATACATTTACATTACATGTACATTTAGTCATTTAGCAGACGCTTTTATCCAAAGCGACTTACATAGAGTTAGGGAGCTACAAGCGATATGTCATACAGGAGCCATAATACATTAGGTGCCGATACAAAGTTACTAGTTTCAACTAAGCTACAGCACTACCTGTTGAGAGAAAGGGTTATTGAGATTTTTTTATTTTTTTTTATCAATTTATTTGTCTGTCAGATATTCACAGAAGAGTTGGGTTTTGAGTAGTTTTTTGAATGTTGTGAGAGATGTGGTTGACCGGACAGAGTTGGGAAGAATGTTCCACCAGGAAGGAGTTGTGAAGCGGGAAAGCGATTTACTGTCCTTATGAGAAGGCAATACAAGACTGGTTTGCTGAACGCAGGGATCTTTATGGGGTGTGATGGGTTGCAGGAGGGTGTGAAAGTAAGCCGGTGCAGATCCAGTGATGGTCCTGTAGGCATTAGTGACTTGAATCTGATGCGGGCTTGGACGGGCAGCCAGTGGAGAGAGATGAAAAGGGGTGTCACATGAGCCCTTTTGGGCTGTTGGAAGACAAGGCGTGTTGCTGCATTCTGGACCAGCTGGAGCGGTTCGATCAATAATTGATTCATGTTTGAGATAACAAGAGCCTTCATGGTGGACACCTCCTAGAGGAAACTGTTTTCTCTCAGATGTCTTCTTATATTTCTTTGATGAGAAATGTTTGAGTTGATATTTAGATCTTCAATTATATTTTGATTGCAGACGAGACAAATCCGAGCTCAGTTTGACACATTGAGTTGACATCTCTACTCTCACTCTCATGACAGACACATTTCTGACTCTTCTTCTCCTCCTGATGAGACATAAGCAGAAGTTTACATTTGCTCATCTTTTTATCTCATTGATGTCTAGAAGATATTACTGAGATACTGAATATTAATCTGTCACATGAAATCTGTCATCGAGGCTTCTAACTTCTCTTTTATTTATTATGCTGGCCCACCCACATTTGAAATGTTAAACATTATGTACGATGTGAAGGTGCTCAGTTTTTCAGCGTGCGGACCCCAGCTCAACCCCTGTGTGTGTGAGAGTGCATTGTGTTCATGTTGTTTTTTGTTGAGTGCACTTTTCCTTGTGTTTTAAATCTGTGTTTATTAAACAAGCTAAAACAACTTCACTTTCAGAAATGTTGAACGGAACATTGCATTATGGGACACTGTGGACATCTGGATGAGAGAGAGAAAGAGAGAGAGAGAACTTTCATCTTCAGGATGCTTAAGCCAGAGGCTTGTGTTTTTGTCTGGCTCTCATAGAAAGCATAATATTTACGCTGCTCCTATAATTATAGTTTTTTCCTTTATTTTTTTTGTTTTGATGACCTTTTATGGCAATGAAAACATACACCTGCAAAATGTGTCCGTACTCCCACACACACACGGTTCACGAAGTTCACAAAATATTTACTCCGGTGAAGACGCTTTAACGCAAGATAACAAAATGAAGTGAGTCATCCGCAGATGGACATGTTGTGGATTAGGAAAAGACCATTAAGATATAAAACAAAACAATTCAAATGAGTAAGAGCTCTGAATAGATTGGGAACATCTTTAATACTCTTTAAAAAGCTTATCAGGGTGACACCTCAAGAAGCTGAATGATCAAATGACATGAGAACGATTCTGCAAAATCCAGTCAAAGGGTGAAAATATAACATACAGTAAATAATCTACGTTTATATGTATTCAGATGCTTTTAGTCACAGTATAATTCCCACAGCTGTCTTTCTTTAGAGTTTTGATGAGTTTACTAATATAAAACAAATGTAAACTCAAACGATTTTCAGCTTTTCTATGTTGCCACACGGAATGATTGATAAAAAGACACTTGTTCCTGATTCTAGTCTTAATGTTCTATACTGTAGGTGTTTGTAACTTTGATTATGGAAAAAACAGCTGAAGATGTTTGACCCTAAGCTGTTAAATGTATCAAAGACAACAAAACCCAATAAGTAAGAGGAGAGGAATATTATGGATAATGTTATGATGGATTCATGTTCAAACAGGCTTTTCGCGCACACTTCTCGCCCCTCCTAGAAACTCACAGGACAGAGATGTAAAACACTATGTTGTGTGTGTGTCAGTTATTGCTCATTCCTGAACATCTAAAGTTGTGTTGATTTTTCGTGCTCGTAGGCGATTCTGTCTGATCGTCACACATGTAATGATGAAGGGTGCTGTGCTCTCATCATGGAAGTAACATGTAAATTCAGGCCGCTTTAGCAATAATATTATAAATGATTGTGGGATCATTAAAACTCTTCACTTTATCATGTGTTTGTAAAGCAGAAGAGCAGATCTGTGAGGCGGGGGGCGGCAGGTATGGATGATGTTTTGTGGAAAGAGGGGGTAGTCTGGTCGTACGCATCTTCATATGTAGGCGTCATGTTTATACAGATTGCGCTCATGGAAAGTATGTTATATTTCTCAGAAAAGTCCTCTGGAAATTTGCTCCCTAAGTGCCTTGAACTCACTACTATAAATTGTTTGTTCAGAGAGTTTTGGCGTAGGTGAGGAGAAGTCACCAGTTGCGTATCTCTGTCACTTCATGTTTAAAGGAGATGAAGGCATTGAGTAATTTGTGCGTGTACTGCACAATGTTGGGACGTGAATCATATATCTATATATATGTGTGTATATGTTGTAGTGTGTTGCAGATGGGTAACATTGCATGGTTTCAGGTCTTTGAGAGCAGAAAGATTGAGGGTGACCCCCCGGAAATGTTGACAGGTTTGCCCTCACGCCTCACGTGTATGACACAAAGATTCTCCCCTGATGTGCTCATACAGGACACCAGATTCAATTCAAATAAAAAATGTTTGTGAATTGGAAATGTAAAGAGATCTGAGTGATAAATTCAAGATGATAACTTCAGATATCTTTGCTTCTTGTGTGTCCCGTTGATTTGTCATGAGATATTTGGTTAAGAGACACGACCTCTGACCCTCAGAATGTGATGAAGCACTTCTCTACATCTATATATTCATTCTCTCAGGACATGTTTTGTCACAGGCACAGATTTATCACTTGTGCTAACTCATCACAAACTTTCTGTGACGATTCACCTCTTTGTAGTATTACTTCCATTTACATCAGGCAGACCTTCTTATGTGTGTTTGTCAGACTTATTTCATTTTCCTTCAGATTAGATAGTTGTTTAGAGACCGGGGTAAAAGTGAAAACTAAAGCAGATAGTTTGTTTGAGCGCTCAGGTATTACAAGTAGATTTCATCACACACAGAGTACAGTAATGCTGTGGAGCTGTGTCTAAACACACACACACACACTTGTGGTGAATAGCGCTGGAGGAGATGAATGTGTACATACAGCACAGTAATCCTCATGTCAGAGAGAAAGTGTGTTTAAAGAATTCCTTGAACTTTATCCATCTGTGACGCATTAGCATTTGTTAAGGAGGAAGGAGTCTTGGATCGGGCCCACCCTACACCCACCTGTCAGAAACTGCCGTCTACCTGAAGACACCAGAGTTTCACTCGACACCCACTGACTGAAACTGAAAGCATTCACCTGAACCCGCTCACAGACACTTTCATTAAACAAGATCTGCTGTAAATCTGTGAGATGATCTTATACGGCGGCAGTCACACGCCATGAACCAGATCACAGATCTTTTATCAGAGAACATCATGAGCTTAATGCATGTCTGGTCCTGTCAAGCTTACTGTGATTTCGTCATTGATGTGTCGTCACGTCACGTCAAAGGAAAAGACAAATGATACCAGTATAATTGACACAATTCCACTTATCAAGGAGGTTGTACAGTGTTTGTTAAAATGAATTAACAGCGAGCATTATAGTTTTGAGCATTTCCTTATCTTTAATATCAGTGGATTGGGCGTTAACTAATGTTCACAATTTAATATTGTAAAATGTATTAGTAAATGCTGAAATTAACATGAACTAATAAGAACATAATTAAAATGATATTGGTTTAGTTAGTTTATGTTACTTTATGCATTAACTAAGGTTAGCAAATACAACCGTATTGTAAAGTGTTAGCAATTATACTTAAAGATGTTAAAATAATAACAAGTGTTTATTGTGATACACAGTCATGGAAAACATGAAGAGACCTTTCCAAATGGAGACGTAAGCATCATTTCTAGATGTATTGTGGTGATTTCGGTCCAGTATCTGTTAGATTTCAACAAAGCCAAAGCTCAGGAGTGACAAAAAGTCATTTTAATGATCATTTTAAATTCTAAATATACCACAGTATCAATGGGTAATTGAGAACAACGGTAGAGAATGATGTGATGGTTTCTGTGTCCATAAACTGTTTTCATATTGTTCCCATAACTGTTCCCATTCTCTCAAAATTATCATATGATGATGTTGTTTCCTCTTGAAGCTCATAAAACTAAAAAGCAAATAAAAAAGATATTTCCTCTTTTGGCTAAAACAGCTGTTAACAGTAGAGTGGATTGATCTGTCAACACTGTTACACAAACATTATGGCTGCACATTTTTAACAAGTAATTTTGACTATAACACGTGGACATTTATTTCAAAACCATGTGCTCAACAGTTCTAGACATACATGTTGAGGATAGGCCAAGGCCAAAATAAATAAAAGTAGCTGTCAGCTGTGTTACAAAGTAATCGTGAGATAAAAAATAAAACTATTGGATATACTTATGTTTTGGGAAAAAAAGTAAACTTTCTCATATTTTATAACTGCAAATGCATCTATAATTGTGGAACGAGCAGTATGTTCAAAAGCCAGAAGCTCAACAGTTCTGTTTATATAAAAAGAAATCATTTAAATGCAAAAGAAGGAAAGACGGCGGAGAGCACGCACACACACACCCACACACAAAAGTAATGTGACACATGAAGCGTTGGTCCCGCCTCTGGTGCAGTAAAACACACATGCTCACCTCACAGAGACTCTACAGCACAGTTGGCCACCGGAGCGAGTGCGCGGAGAACTTTCCATCCAGAGCCTGACAGCTGAACGGAGCCGAGAAATCCCACATCCATACTGCAGAATGTCTGAGAACAAAGCAAAGAAAGATGGAAAAAGAGGAGATAAGAAGAAGCAGAAAGAGTCTGGGAAAGCAAACCCGTCCGACAGCTCTCCGCCAGGTAACCGTCTCTCTTTTGCCACTTTTGTGAATGGATCGACAGGTTGACTGGGACGTCTGAGCACATGTGAGGACGAAACTGTGAGTTGATGATTGAAGCCATGAGGTGCTACAGATCTCAAGGGGTTTATATGTCACTTCAGAATGATTATTTAATGATTTTTTCTGCTTTTGGCCTCTGAGCCACGAGAGCGACCAGCAATACATTTGTGCGTCTCAGGCCACATATCTGAAGTCATTCGTAGTCATATTCTGTTGACTTGTGTAGTTATTTAAGGTTAAGTGCAGTTTATACATTAACGCGTTTGTTGAGTAGTTCTTAGATGTCCCTGTAAGATTTCGTATAAAGGCCCCAACGCTGGCGGTTAATTTTTAATATATTTTTGACAGATGTGCCACATGGCTAACTCACATGTCACATATTCTCACAGAAAGAGATCAATGTGGATTTCTCAGGACAGATTCATTTGCAAACTCAAACATGTTCACGCAAGCTTCAGATGAAACTCCTGAGCCGCACGCTCTGTATGAAGCTGCCAGATGAAGAAGAGATTGTGGGAGTGTTAGTGAAACTAGTGCTTTGACATTTCTCAGTTCACACACACACAGTTGGGTTTAATGGGAATTTTCCATTGACATAATGCCTTTTATACTGTTCAAGTTGTTAGGGATGTAACAATATCAAAATCTCACTGTATGATAATACTCTGGTATAAAATCCACAGTACGATATTTATTGCAATGATTAAGATGAGAAATGATGAGTTGTAAACGTGACATAAGAATCCTCTTTTCTTGATCCTCTAATCGTAACTGTTGTTCAGAGATGTGAGTTATAGTATGAGATGGGTCAAATGACTTCAAAATGCCTTTTATAAAATAAAATAATTGCACCAGATGGACCTTGACAGAGATAACATCTATTATTCTTTCTAACATTCTCTGTTAACGCCCTGGAAGACCATTCGTTTCCAACAGTCATGTGACCACCATAATATTGAGATAATTTTGCTATTGCGAAAACACGATATCCATAATATTGTTACATCCCTAAAAGCTTTATATTATATCCCATAAATCAAACTTTCTGCATTTTTACATGAAAACATAATGTAGTTTGAGTTATAAGCTGTTGTTCTCCGTGAGATGAAGATGAGGGGTTTATTGGAGTATTTGAACAACATGATTCTTAACATACGCTGATGTATCTGATGCCTGTGTTCTTGTTATTTCTGCACACTTCATGCTTGTCAAGCAGTTCATGGGATTTGTGTGCGTGTGTTTGTCTGAGGATACAAATCTGTTTAATAACATGTGTATATAACGTAAACATGGTTTAGGGGGACACTTCCTGTTTCCTCGTAAACAAAATAGTTTAAGAAACTGCTAAATGATAAAAAATTTATCAAAATGTTTTCAGTGATGTTAGGTTTATGGGTTCGGGAATAGAATATACAGTTTGTATGGTATAAAAAAATCATGACTTCCACGGAGAGTCTTCATAATCCACATATAGGTTAGTGTGTGTGGGAATGACTTCATTCTTCCATTGAACATCACACTGGGACCAGTTGCTTAAAATCACTGCAGAAATGAGTCAGACAAGTGAAATGAGTTCTGAAAGAAACCGAACGTATTTCTGAATCTGATGTGACATGACTATTATCCTACACAGTTGTATGTGTTCATACGGTTATAAGAATGATATGTTATTCAGTCCCAGAGGAGGATGTTCTTGCTCAGATGATGCTCTTTTATAGCTGAAGAGATTTGATGGAGTTCTCAGCTGTACTTGGTCTCACATGGTCCTCTTGAAGTGCTCAGGAGAAATAATGAATGAAGAGTCAGGATGTGTAAATGAATGTAGATTGTAGAGGTGAAATCTTTGGATTTGATGAGAAGGGTTTGAGTTGATATGGAGATCTTCACTAATATTGACTTGCAGACGAGACCAATCTGAGCTCAGTTTGACACACCATTGACATCTCTTCTCAAACTCTCATGACAGACATATTTTCTCAGGAGAAGCATCTGTGACTCTGAGTTTTTCTGTTGATGTGCGCTCTAAAAGTGTCTGCAGTACAGTATTAGCTTATGTGTGTCTGAAGCATTGAGATGATTCTGGTGAATGTGGACTCAGTTGTGCAGTCTGACACACAGTGTAGGCGTTTCCCCAAAGGGAGTGGGTCTGTGACATAAAGAAACAGCTGAAGACCACCGGATACACACACACACACAACAGCTCTTCAGCACACAACAGATCCGCAGGAGTGTGTATGTGCGTGTGTGTGTTGAATTAAAAGTTTGTGAGGTCCCACAGCAGTGCTCTGTGATAAAACATGACAGACTGGGTTAAAGTGTTTATTTCATGAAGCCGTATCACACTGTGAAATGAGATGTGAAGTTGTGAGAGTGAGGTTGTGTTCATTTTCACTAGTGATTCACAACTGAACAAACTGTGTCACAGGTCTGAGGAAAGTAGAGATCAGAAATGCAGAATAATATTCACAAAGAAAACTCTGCCAAACCTTAAATTCACACGTGTGTGTAAATGTTCTCTAGGGTGAGAGATTCAGATGTGTCTCATGATGTTTCAGTGGATGGGATCCCACATCACACACACTCATGACATGTCTACTGATGTACTGTGAGTTTGTGTTGATGTTCTCTCTGAGAACCTTTCATATCTTCATCTTTAATCTATACTCGCCGCATGAGATCAGATTTGATTTTATTAAGAGAATAACAGAACTATCGTCTGGAGTGCAGATGTGTTGTTTATGTGGAGTATTATTGCGATTAATCTGGTGTAAAATAAGGTCTGTAAATACTGGATCATTCTTGATCAACAACATTTTCATTGTAATAAGAATGAGTTTTCACATTGGCAGTTGAAAGAAAAATGTTTCATTATATAATTTATTACAACGCAAAAAAGTCATTTTTATTTTATTTTAATTTTAAAATGCAGAATGTCCTTTTCTCTTGTGATGTTGATGTGTCTCTGTGTGTGTGTTTGTCTCTCAGCTGAACCCAAGCTGAAGGACCTGCGGAGCAGCTCTATAGAGGACGGAAAGAAGATGATCCTGAAGTGTGAGCTGGTGTCTGGAAACCCAGAGCCCATCTTCAAGTGGTACAAAAACGGAATACAGCTGGCAGGCAAAAATAAACCCAAGAGTATAAAGATTAAGAGAAATAAACAGAAACCGTAAGTGCCTTCAGCCCAACTACACCTGTGATGAGAATGTGTTTGATCTGAATGGTGTTGAGACTGAAGTGTTAAAGTGAGCTTTGATATGTGATGATGTACGTGAGCTGGTGAGCTGAATCAGTGAGATGATCTTACACTTTCTCAACTACAACACTAATGTTACGTGACATTTCCACAGGAAGAAAATCTCAGAACTATCCATCAGGAAGTTCACGGAGGCAGACGCGGGGGAATACAAGTGTGAGGCTGTCAACCGTTTAGGAAAAGCAAACACATTGGCCAACATAACCATCATGAAAGGTAAGCAGCATTTCAACTATAACACATCTGACATATTTGTGACTTAAACTTGACTTGTTGATCTTCCATCAGTCGGTCGATTAGTATCTTATACTATAAAATATTATTATGAATCTGACAGAGTTAGTGGTTAATGTCAGTATCATTTCATGTATTGTGTGTGGAGCAAGAGATCCATCACATGTGATAGTTAATATCAATATAGGATTTCTGAAGGAGGAAAATTCTTCTTCGGTCAACCTCAAGTGCTTCTCTATCCGACACACCGCACCCTTATATCCCCTTATCTCTCTCTCACAATTTTCAATTTCAAGGTACTTTATTGGCATGATAAATATACTGGCATGATATAAATTTGTTGGCATGATGCATATGAAAAATACTGTCAAGTCCAACTGCTTGTAATTTCAGCCAATAATAGCGTGTTTCAGTCCCGGTTTCTCTGTTTCTCCTCTAAAATGCAGCCATTTTGCTGTGTTTTACCACTCAAGGGGGCGTGTCAGAGCGGGAAAGTGACGTCAATGCATATCCTCTGTAGAGGGTTATGACGACGAGGGTGTGTGAAGGATCATGGGTAGTGTAGTCCAGGGGGCGAACAGACTGGGAACTGTGTCAAAGATAATAGTCAGCAGAATTATGAAATCACAAAAACAGTTATATAAATAAAAAGGTAGAGAAAAACGTAGAGTTGAAATAGAAAAGAGCCTTTAATCTCCACCATAGCTGCTGTTTAAATATACTGTAATTAGTTGATATTAATATGATAGTGAGTATGACAATGTTATTACTACAAATGACCATATTGTCAATCATTCAGCTCCAGTAATCTGGTTGTCACTTTTATTTACTGAATTATTGAAGATGAGCTCATTGTGTTTTGTTCAGGCAGTAATGCTTCAGGTATTTCATGTAGGTTTGGAGTATGAGCTCATGTGGTCTCGTGTCACAGCTGTAACAGAACAAGACAAGATGTCATTCATATGCTATTTGAAGCGATATCATTCAATAACAGTCTCTGGATATACTGATGATCTGAACAGGTCAGTTTTCAATTACAGCGTCTAGACGTGAGCGGCGGTCTACAGAGAACTGACCATTAGTGATAGACCAAACATGAAGCGATAAGAAGTGGTTGTGAATTACATGATGATGAAACCTGACGGTTCTTCATGTGCTGTTGAGTGTTCCTCTAGCGTGTCCAGTATAGTCCAGATCTTGAGTTTATTTCGTCCTCAGTCACGCCACACACGTCCCTTTGGGAAAAGCTTTGAGACAGAGAACACGCTGAACCTCCAGCGCATGAATAATTACACAATCCTGAGTGCTCAGACTGCTCCTGGATCAGCTTTATAATCACACATGCACCTAGAGTCCAATGTTTTAAACTCTTTTTGACAAAAGAAACTTACTTACATAAGGCATTTTGTTTTACATTTTATTTAAATGTTTTTATTTTTTATTTCAAATTTGAAACTCATGTCATTTTTTACGAGAGTTGACTGGAGGGTGAATAGAGGATTAACGTGACAGATTATTACAATTTGATAAAAGCATATTCAAGTCAGAGTTAGGGCTGTGATGGTGACCGTGACAACCGAACGTCTGCGTGGTAAAGTGCCATGATGGTGATCTACCACCGGCGGAAGTGCACGTCACTCTGACAAATATATGTGTAATACATATGACAGTTGCATAACAATTGCTAATTGTAGCCTTTCAGTTGTGGATGGTTTGATTTAAAATTTTTTACTTACATTTGGCAGACACTTATATCCAAAGCGACATTGCATTATCCTATACATTTGTTACTAAGTATGTGCAATCCCCTGGAATCCAACCCACAACCTTGGCGTAGTATGCTCCACTTCTTACCACTGAGCTACAGGAAAGCAAGTTTACATGATCAGACATGATTGGCATATGTTTCGGTTGTTGTGTTCCAGTGTGGGCCTTCACGGCAAAACCCAGCTTGTTCAACTCAAATCAACTTTATTTATATAGCGTTTTTTACAATTTTCATTGTTACAAAGCAGCTGTACATGAGACACATTGAATACAAGTAAAAAAAACTAAAGGCATATACCTGTAAAAACAAGAAAAAGGTGAAAACAACAAAGACAGACATACAAATGCTCCACACACACAATATGCAAACATACATACATACACACCTTGACATAGACGCACACACACACAGTGAAAGCACACATTGGCGATAAAGGAGAAAGAACCACAGGTCAAATATTAAACGGACTATAAATTCTTATATGCAATATTAATTATGTCTAATTTCTGAAATCTAAAGCAGCCCCCCCGGCCAGGCAGATAGTGCAAAACAATATGCAAACGGTGGTGAGGAACCCAAAACTCCCATCGAGAAAAAAAACCTCAGGAGAACCCAGGCCCAACCAGGGGATTCCAGTTCCCCTCTGGCAAAAGCTGCTGCCTCTGCACAAGCTCAACAGTGCTTGCACAACAAGGCTAAATAAAAATAAAAAATGATAGATTTAAGATTATCATTTACAATCTAATAACATTTGAAATGTTGTAGGAAAATCAAAGTTGTCGCGTCCTTTATCCAGGTTCTGCAATGGATCTTGTTGTGAAGTGAATAGATACGTAAAATCAAAACTGCCTATGACCCGCTCGCTCGGTGTCATGTTCTGAACGTGAATTTACTGCATCTGTACACATGTTATTCTGGACAATGTCAACATGTCAATTTACCATCAACGAGTAGGAAAAAGTATCATTTATATTTCAATCTGAATAGGAAAGCCAAGGTGTTTCAAATGTAATTGTTCAGGACTGTAAGGGTTAATATGCCACTGACTGAAGTTGTCACTGCAACAAGAGCTTTTTTATTCAATATTTAACTTTTTTATATCCTTTGAGTTTTCATTATGTACTGATGTTTATTTAGATGTTTTATTTGCTGCAGTGTGCCGTTTCACTGATGGATTTGCACGTTAAACATCGACGGATGTTTCATCCTCATTTATTTCAGATATCATATTTCAATGTCAAGTATTTAACTGTTTAACAATTGTTTTTAAAACAATTAACAACTCGTCATGTGGTTGCTAAACGCAAATGTAATGATATAAATATTATTTCTATAAATAATATATATTTCTCAACCACTGCATGGTTGATTTGTCCACTACCACTGCGGTAAAAAACTGCCACCGTCACAGCACTAGTCACAGAAATGATAAAATGATAGTGAACTGTCGGCACACAATACATGTTGCATAATAAAAGCAGCAGTATCTTAAGAGTTATTAGAGATTTATTTGAAATGTGATTTGATGTTCTGGTCTCACAGATTGTGGGTGTAATTTCTGTCAGTGTGTGTGTGTGTGTGTGTGTGTGTGTGTGTGATGGATGATCCTGCAGCACTGGCACCAGTCGGTCGGGCGGCTGGAGGTGAGGGCACTAACACGCATCAGACGTGACCGTCTCTCTCTGACTTCATGTGTCTGTCTGCTTCAGAGAGAGAGAGTTTGTGTGTGTGTCATGGGCAGGAGAAAGAGAGAATCTATGGCTTGAAAATCTCATATTGTTTCTGTGTCAGCACAGAATGTTATTGAAATGGCGCTCGAGACCTTGTTGCGTGTTTAATGAAACTTTTGCCTGAGGCATGAAAAGCGCCTCATCTGCTAATGCAGCAGTAACCCGTCACCTGCCAGACTCTTTAAAAGATGTGATGATGTTCCTGAAGCAGTATCTGGAGCACTGTAGAGCGGTCATGTTGAAGGTGATTCTGGGAGAAACTCCAGCAGGATGTGTAGCATCTGTCCTGCTCACTGTAAGTGTACGTCATTTCCTCAGCAGAGGTTAAAGGTCACGTCTGTTGACCTGACCTCATGATCCTGCACACACACATCCTCATGGAGACGTGACTCTTACTCTAATGAAACGTGCCCATTCACCCCTCTAATCCCGCTCATCCCATAATGTGTCTGTCCTCTGTGGGTTTCTCATAATCTGACAGAAGAAAACTATGGGTACTTTATGATATTAATTTTATACAATTAATGAACTAATTAAAATTAGGTAACAACGTAATTTCAATGACATTATTAACAACTTCATATTATTAAATAAAATTAAATATCAAGCCAAAGTTATTTTTGTGATTTGCTGTTTTCTACAAAAAATTGTCCTACACAGAGTAAATAACATTCATCTTTATTCAACATCATATCTTTACTGGCTGAGTATTCAAGTGGCCGTACCATGTCAACTGTTTGTTATATTTTGGCCGCAGAAAATATAACGTATAAAATAGCGTTTACAGCTTTCCTGTGGCTCAGTGGTAAGAGGATGAGTCATCGGTTTTGGTTGAAATAATAAAATGTAGTGTCAATAAAATAACAAATTTCTTGCGTTTATCATGTTATAAACAACATTTTGAAGAATATAATATGACGTTTTTGATTTGTCATTTACAGCAATAAACACAAACTACACACATGTATTTTTGTCCGTTTGTGGCTATAACAACGTCTTAAACCTCATAATTACATACTGCGACTTAAGCCGGGAAATCAGAGGCGGGATCACATATGTGAAGTCACCTGCAATTTCAACAGAGATGGCGATAGAGAGGAAAGTGTTACATGTTTATAAAACGGTTAGTTTCAGTCCCACATTCTGGTTGGTGGGCTTTATTCACGATACGACAGATATGACCACACCCTTAATAACGTTAACTAATTGTTCCAATGCTGTTCACAGTCAATAAGGGACGAGTGGCTTCAACTGATTTTACTTCATTTAAGTTGCATTGATACACATTTTTTGGCTCTAATATTTGTGTTGTGTGGTAATCGTTTTATAAAAGTAATAAGGTACTTGAGGCTAGCGCTTTATCATGAATAAATCACGGCTGAAGGGGATGCAGGCAACTGTACCGACGCCCTTCAGCTGTGATTTATTCATGATAAACCCAATGCTTACTTTAACCTATTTAAACATATCATTTGAACTTGTTAAATCATTCAGACATGTGTTACAGAATCACCACAGTAGATTTCACGCTTCACTGTTCGGAATAAAAATGTCACTGAAGTACCACAGTAGTAGCACATGACAAGAGGATTAGCATGATTAGCCTTTATTTTGACATGTTATCAGAAATGAAGCGTGAAGAATGTGAAGATATAAAATCACAGTGTTTCAGTGGGACAGTATTTTGCTCCGGAGTCTGAGCCTCATTCAGTATTTATGGGTCACGGCGGCGGTCTCATCCATCTTCCGACCCCTGAGTCAGCGGTCCTTCGGAATGGGCAATCAAACGTGATTACAGAGAAAAGTAAAGGGCAGACTGGAAATATTCCAACATTACTCCAAACAAATCCAATTAACATGAAATAAAGGTTTGGTTTGTGTGATTGGAAGATGTCCACACATAGTTTCTCCTTCTTTTGTTCCTCAAGTGATTTGATCATTTTGAGATTATTTTGGATTCAGTCAAATGTCGTTTGCATCTAGTTTCAGCATTGCCCCTCCTGCTCTTTAGATATCAGAGTATGGGAAGCCCATCTCATTAAATCACTAATAGAAACACCAGTATTACATTCCCCTGAGAATCCTCCCGTCACTGTGTGATGTGTGTGATCCTCGGCAGAATCAATGAGAGGTGGACGAGTGAATGGGAGAGAGAGAGAGACTGTCTGCATTCAGCTCTCTCATTCGCTGCTGTTCCTCCTAATTGAATCAAGTGCAGACTTGTCCGGCTCTGCGCATTGTGTTGAGCGTGTGAGAGGAGAGCGATACCAGACAGATGAGCGAGAGAGAGAGAGAGAGAGAGAGAGAGAGGAAGGGTGTGTGTGTGTAATCTTCACTCACATCTCTATTCGTCCCGCATGAGAGTCTTAAGCCACCGGCTTTCACTCTGTTCAGAGGTGCCAGCGCTTTGATCAGATCCGCACCTAACACTTCCGGATGATTCAGCCGTTTTCGGCGGCGGCTGCACAACAGCATGAATGCGCCCCCCTCCTCCTGCCCTGCCCTCAGGTGAGCGCTGCACTCTCTCCGGACCTCTCTGCCTCGCTCTGATGTGGGATCCACCCTCGGGCTACTGCACGCGTCTGCCTCTAGAGCACATGCTTTATTTATAGACTTTTCTAGGGTGTTGCTCTGCTGCTCTGCCGGAGAGGGTGAGAACAAACCTGGAGGGCTGAAATTAGAGCCAAGGAAGTACTTCCTCTTTAGTAACAAGGTTACTCATCTGAGCGTCGTGTCCGCCGAAGCCCCTTCCCCCTCACTGGCCGTCTGATAATAGAAAGAACACTTTATATGGCAGCATGCTTGACGCCGCTGCGCTAGAAGGACATCTGGACTGCCGCATTTGAGAGCCGGAACGAGAGAGGGATGAAGTCGGAGGCTACAGAGGACATCTCGGCTGGACTTCCATCTCAAGAGGCTCTTTCAGAGGTCCTGTCCGAGGTCGCTGCACCCAAGCCCACCCAAGGTGAGGAGGAGGATGTGGCGGGGGACGGCGACAGCTCTGAGCGTGGTCCTCTTGGATGCTTGCCTGCGGCATCATGCTGCGTGTGCCTAGAGCTGGAGCAGGTGCGTAACTGCGTTCGGTCGGAAAAAATCTGCATCCTGCCCATCCTTGCCTGCTTGCTGAGTCTGGCCCTCTGCACAGCCGGACTCAAGTGGGTCTTCGTGGATAAGATCTTTGAATACGAGCCACCGAGCCACCTCGATCTCAAGCGCATAGGACAGGACCCTAATTTAAATTCAGTCTTGCCGCCCACCTTCAACTCTACCCCGACGACTGCAAACGTCCCAGGACAGCCAAAGGTCTTTGTGGAGGGGGAGTCCACGGGCGGTCCGTTCCATCCCCGCTCCACTAAGGTGCTTGTCTTCACATCCACTGCAGCAGCAACTTTTCACACAAATTCTGCATCTCCACCCCGCCCCAAGAGCACCTTCAGACCGCCTCGGAATGACACCCCAAACCAATATACATCCCAAACTCTGGAGTCTAACGAAATCCTTCCCAGAACCTGTAAGTACCACATGACATTTACTGGTTTGTATGTGAATCTAGAATGTTTCGAAGAGTTGTACTTTCAGTCTGTTCAGATTTACGTTCAAAGCGACTTGTTTGATGATGATGTAAGAGAAGGATGTGATTCCCGCTGTTAAACATGTTATATCTTGTCAGATGTGGGACAACATTAGTGACTCAGCCCTGTAAGAATAACTGACTCGACCTGGGCGTCGATAGTGACGCAGATGGCCCTTTGAAGCTGCTTGACAATGATTGTGTAAAGTCTGAACATTATCAGCGCTTACCTGCCCACACGAGTGATATGAGGCTGCGGTGCAATGCGCGTGTGCTAATGCAGCAGAGCCGCAGTGAGAGGAAGACACTTCCTGTTGGCTCGGCTCCATTTCAAGGTCAGAGTCTGCACAAGACAAGCCGATACCCCTCCAGAGAAAGATGATCGGTAATACTATCTGCTCCGCCCCGTGACTTTGAAAGCTGGAAGAATTATAGCGGATGGAAGACTGCCAGACCTCCACTCTCAGATTGTGGATCTCCCTCCCTTTTCTGTCCCAATTCTTTTTTTCTGCAGCTCTGCCACTTTTAGCAGTGTGAGACGGAGGTTGCACAGTCATCCTGCAGAGTTTGCTCATGATGCTCATTATCATGCAGACAGAGAGCTGATGGCTTTGGAAACGCAGAGCTTTTGTGGAATGAGAATCTGCTGGCTGATCTTAAATAAAGCCCTGGCACCAACGGCTAGTGCTTAGCTCTCGCTGGAGACTGTCTGGTTAGATTTTTGTATCTGTTGTTCACAGTATTTCAGACGTATGTGTCTTGATCTTCATCACCTGAGTTCACCTCAGCACTCAGTCGGCGCTAGCTTTATATCATTTGTCTGCATATACACGCTTGTGCTGTTGGGAAGCTGCCCCTCCCTCTACCAGTGCTGTGATCAATGGTCCGGGCCTGAAATGGAAAAGCGATCGGTCGTGTTGGTAATTTCAGTCTAAATCAATAACAGACAGCAGATCAGCTGACTTACAAGGACGTTTTAGTCCAGTGATGCAGATATGTGGCTAAATGTGTGAAATTAAGATGGAAATATTCTGACATCAGCATGCATTAACACATGAATATGCACATGTGGACGGTACACGACAAGCTTGTGTGTGCTTTATATACAACTGTTATCCTCAGGTAAGCACTTTGATGAATTACAGAGCGAGCACTTGGGAAACCAAATATAAACACAATATTTTACAATTATGTCAAAATCATGTTTAAGGGACACTAGCTATTGAGGCAAAGGAGGCCATAAGGGGTCTTTACATGATTTAGATTGAGATATTATTAGTATTAGTAGAAAGTATTAGTTCTCTAGAAAAGTGTTTCTCAGCTCCAGACCTCGGGTCCCCCCTGTCAGTTGTTTTAGATATATCTCTACTTAAAGCACCTATTTAGGGAGACTTACACACTGACTAACATTCTGAAAGGGGGCGGATGAGTTGAATCTTATAGATATAGATATGAGGGGGACGAGGACTGGAGTTGAAAAACACTGCTCTAGAATATGGTGTCTCTATAGCAATGCTGGTGGGCCCAAGATGGATCCAGGGGGGAACAGATTTTATGGCATTACATAATTATGAAATATAGACTTATCCTAAATGTTATGTAATCAAACATCAGAAAAATAAGACCACCAACCAAAAGTACTGACGTTCCAGCATTTTATAACAGAATTAGTTTTTTGTTTTAATAAAAATTCTAAGTTTAAGATTATACGTTTTTATAAAGGGACCCTCAAAATAATCCACTCTCCACAAAGAGAGACGTGCAATGAAAAAGTTTGGCAACCACTGCTATAGCTGTTGTTTCCACTGAAGGTTCTTTTGTTCAGTGGTTCGATTTCTGAAGGATTACAGTATAAGCATCAGTACATTGCAGTGGTGTCAGAGATGTCTGTTGACCTCTGAACTTGTCCAGTTCTGCCTTTTAGACAGTTTATCCTTTAGTTTGACTTGGTTTTTAAAGCTGGTTGAGTTCTGATGGCGAACATCGTGATGAAAAAAATTGACTTAGGCCAAGAATCTGACTTGTTTTCTTCCATAAAACAAAATGTCTTCTTTATGAGACAGTAGCACTCTTTCCTACTGTCTACTGCTGACATATGAAGCCGTCTTCATTCATAGACAGTGACTTTGTATATCACATAGATCAGCGCAGGTGAGACTCTACTGTAAATTACAGAATTTCATGAGTTTCATCAAAGATGTTAATATTAATAAGATGCGCCGCCACCATTTACAATGTATGGGGAGGAATGCAGCGCTCGATATGGCTGCTCTAGTGAAGGAAGTCCTGCCTGCCAGTAAAACAATCCAATCATCAATCAATAAAGACTGATGATTCTCTTGAGCGGGGCTCTCGTGTGGCGCTTGCCAGCCTTTGCACAGGCGCAATAGATTAGACGACATTGAAAAAGGAGATTTTTAACGCAATTTAAGTTTGGCAAACCAAAGTTATGATACAGTTCAGAGGTGTCACAAACATGGCCGCCGAGTCGCATGACTTCCGTAAACGGACTTTGGTTTCATGTTAGCATGTTGCTAAGCTAATGCCATGACATTTAAATAAGCACAACTAAACATTCTACCGACAAATAATTTTCATCTATACTTCTTAGTATTTAATAATACTAATGACTCATTGTAAAATAATGTTTAAGATTATTGCCAAATAAATGATAATGAGATAATAAATGTTAGTAACTATTAACTAAATACATTTAAATACATAAACACAAACCGATGGTTAAACAAATCTACAGGACTATCAGCTCCTACAGCATTATTCTCATGTTATTCATCATCCTGATTGTTTAAACTATTACTTTAATATAAATAACCAGTTTTATCCTTACAAAACCAAAAGACAACATGTATTTATCAAACTGAGAACATTATATGTTCAATCAGATTCCTGTATTTAAACTTCATTGATATAGAGGTTTAATCAATGAAGTTCAGCTATTAGAGAAAGTTTGGATGGGACTCTATATGAAGAGTTTGGTTCACAAATCATGTTTTCTATCATGTTATCTCGTATTTATTGTATTGGTTTTTAAATTATTATGGCTTTAATCAAAACAAACCAACTGCATTTTGATTGATATGAATTGGAATGCACAATATTTTTTTAATATTTTAAAAACGGTTTATCTCATTTTGAAACCAAACTCTTGATATGTTTGGAAACAAGGCCTTAAGTTGTGTGCTTCTGTGATCTAGAACACATCAATACACCATAGAGCGGAGCACTTAAGAACATGGCCTTAAACACACGCAGCACATAGGTTTCTAACCCATTAATGCACTTGCTGTGAAGTCATTAAATAATGTATACATGACTGATGGCTCTATCGATTAGCACAGAGCGTCTCATCAACCTTTTCAAACATCTTCCTCGTGATGTCACGCAGACTTCTTTTATTGCTCTTATACTGCACAGGTTCTCTGTTTTAATGAAGGAAAGGCGTTGATGTGGTCATGTGTGTGTTGTGTTGTGTAATGAGGTTCAGAGAGAGTTCATGCCCTGCTTTCACTGAATGACTTTTACATTAATGAATGACTCTTGACTTGTTTTTCTCAGCCAGACCACAGAAGCTTCACCTTCTCTTTTAGCCTTTTGTCGCTCTTCCATCTTTCTCACTGTCCATGTGACGCAATATTCAGCCAATAGTTATGATTTATACTGTTTGTCATGGACACATAATAACATCTCAATGTCTCCAGTAATCACGTAATGAATGTATTGTTACCTGTATTGTAGTGTTTTTTACAATGAGAAGACTGCTAATGTGCTTTAAGCATAAATCAGCTTTTATTACCGCTCTCTCTCTCTCTCTCTCTCTCAGCGGTGTTCCTGTCCCATGAGAACCATCCGTACATGCTTTCAAATGTTTAATGAAGCTCATAAAGTCTCATTGTGAGAGCTACGGCGGCGACGTCGCCTGAATAACAAAGTGCATTGTCTCTTCTGTGAAATAAAGTTGAGTTCAGTTTAAATTCAGTGCTCAGAGAAGCTGACAGAGACACATCTCGTCTGTGTGAGTTCAACCTCTTCCATTAGAGTGATGAATGATGCTGATGAATTCATTCCAGTAATGGACAGAGACCAGCTGAGCACACGTCTGTCATTTCATTATCCTGAAATCAACACGCAAGGCTTCCTTTCTGACGATCAGGAAGTTTAACACAGAATCCTTGAAGCATCGCGCCGCTGACTGGGCACATGAACAACACTGGTCTCATCATAGACATCTCCGCTAGGATCATTAGCATCTGTTTGGTTGAATGTTAGATGTGACTTCATGTTGGTCTGGACCACCGGCCGTCTGATGTGTGTCGGGTGACTTCACATGTTTGTGCCGGGAGTGATCTTCATGTTTGTTTCAATGTCTCACGGATCCTTTCGGAGATGTTTGTTGTCAGAAGTGTTTTTGACCTTCCGTTATGACCTTGAGTGGCAGCAGGTGAAGAGTTTGAAGGGGATTGTGGGTATTATATGATCCACTCTAGAGGACAGATCCCCCATGAGCCTCTGCTCCATCAGATGTCTTATATTACAGTACAGATGGACAGCAAGGTCAACAGAGTGAAAATACTTCTTCAGCAGCATCTTACCCACAAAACACACACGGTTCCTCTAAAGTTAATAATTGATTACAAATAATAACATCTAATAAACTTTCTTTTTGATTAGTATTTTTGCAACCGTAAAATATTGCTGCACGGAAGTCATTTTTAATGACCTTAAATGACTTCAAACCATACACAACCACACAATAACATTCCCACAATCTCACACTCTTAAAAAAGTTTCAAGGTTGTTTGCCGCGATACCGTGGAAGAAACTGTTTTGGTTCCACAAAGAAGCGTTCAGTCAAAGAGTGTTTAAAGAGTCAACTCTTTATTATCTTTTAATATTCTGATGAACCTTTTTTCACCACAAAGAACCTTTTGTGGAACAGGAATGTTCTTCAGATGGGCAATTCCGTAAAACTTTTAATCTTACCATGAAACAATTTAGTTTTGACCAAGGTTTTTACTAGACTAACAGCATTTCTTTTATTTGTAGTGCTTGATTTTTCATAATCAGGAACCAAAAGCTTCGTCTATGGCATCAATGAACCCTTTTTACAGGATTTTTTGAGAATAGGATGTTTTAAAAAATAAAGGTTTTAATATGAAAAAGATTTTGTAACAATATTTGCAGTTACGAGACTCAGATGATCGTCATTAGAGATTGATTGTTAGAGTTCTTAGTAAAACAGTAATAAGAATAAACACATTTACATTTAGTTATTTGGCAGATGCTTTTATCCAAAGCGACTTATATTGCTTTATCCTATACATGTTACATAGGTATTTGCAATCCCCTGGGATCAAACCCACAACCTTGTGTTGTTAACACAATGCTCTTACCACTGAGCTACAGGAAAACACATATTGTCCTCTAGTGGTTAAATATGTTGAAAACTGTCAGAAGTGCACTTGAAATCATTTCTCTGATCACATGTTCCGTCATGTTGTAATAGTTTACAATAGTTTGTGTTTAAGCTAGTGTGCAATAACCCTGCTGCCTAACAACAGTGTGCAGAAATCCATCGAACGCTGTCTGTGTGTTTTATGAGGTGAATGTCATTCTTGATTGTGATTGGTCAATAGCGGCTCTCTGCGGTCTGTTTAATTACCTTTTGTTCCGGGCAGCTCATACAGCTGTGATGTATATCATCTCTCTCATCACATGTGAGAAATCATTTCATCTCTGTGTCCGTTTGTATTTATTTGTTAAGTTTCTTTGACGTTGTGAACCATGTGTGTGTCTCCAGGAGCTGAAAGTAAGAATCTGTGGAGTCTCATTAACAGTAAACACACATCATCTGACACGTGTGTGTACGTGTGGAGTTTCCTCTCTGAGCAGCTCATGATTTCCCAGCCGTGTGTCTGTCCCCATGTGTGAAACATACCACATGATGTTCTTGTCATAGTCAAATACTTGATTATCAGTTTGCAACGCTGGAGCGATACAGTCACACAAGTGTCCTCTGTAATGATGCGTTCTTCTGTTGAAGTACTGAAGTGTTGAGTCACATGTGCTCAGAGACGAGTCCTGCGCACTACAACAGCTGCTTCTCTAGTCAAGATGACCAAAACAATATGACTTCTTGCAGAAGTGAAGGTCTAAGCTGTTGTTCAGATGAGAGGTTAAGGGTTATTCTGTGCTTCTGCACAACATCTGCAAATCAAACTTAAATCGACACTAACACACTGTCGGTACAGTGCAGATGTGCAGTATACTCTAACAGAGAAGTGTGTGGATGGACGGATGTCTCTGTGGTTTCAGTTGCTGTGTTTGTGTTTGTCCATTCTCATGCTTGACTAGATGATTTTAATTGCCCGTCTTGAGTAAACGTGTGTAATTACACTAGAGCTGGATGAAAAGCTCACGCTGATGATGTATGTTCAGTACATCACACAGAGAAGTTTTATATTGATTATCTTTCATGTCATATGGTCTTCAGATCAATCATACTGGAATTGTACAGCAGTCAGAAAACACTGATCTGGTTTTTCAGCAGAATCCACAGGGAGTTGTAAAGAAATCAAAAAGTCATCCTGATGAATTGTGTTGAAGAATGTTTGAATGTATGATGACACATCAGTATGTTTAAGGTGGAGCGACTGGTGTTTTCACAGACTTGTGTCAACCTGAAACACAAACTGTCGGTTAAACATCATACAGTCAAATAATCTTCTGTCACCTCACTTCAGTGTTGTGTTGTGATGTGTTGTGTGGTGTTGTGATGTTTTGTGTTGTTGTCATGTGTCAGACAGTAAAGTGATGGTGTGCGGACACACTTCATTAACACTTTCAAAACTCCATCATCTCCATCACCTTCTATTGACGTGTGGACTTTAGTTTTTATCATTCAGTTCACTTCAGTTAGATGAGATGTGCTCTCTTCAGGGTGATGTTGTACATTTCAGATTGAATAATAAAGTCCTGCATGATTTTCAGGGTATTTTAGGGTAGATTTTTATGAGTGTGTCTCTCAGATGTGTGTAAACAGATTTTCCTCATACCATCGGTCACAGGAGACTTATCCTCTGTCTGATGATTTAGCAACATCACGCTCGGCTCTTATTTGAGCATGACTCAACATTATTAGAGATGTTGGAGCTGATTCTTCCTATGCACAGACTATGGAGGTCGCATAGGGCCCCTGCACCACCAGGGGCCCCCTTGAGTACCGAATCAAAAACACTTTTGTAAACTAAAAAACTTGCAGATTCAACATTTGGAAATGTACTTTCTAATACTTTGTTTATTTAATTACTGTTACATACTTATATCTCATGCAGTGGGCAGCAGGTAATAACATGAGCATGATGAATCATGGAACTGAAGCTAAAACACGTTTGGTTTCACACGGGAAGTTCAGTCTAGTAATGAGCAGTTAGGAGAGCGTGCCTTTCCAGTGTAATGCCGTCTGTGTTCAGGCTTTACTAAAACATCTGAAGTGTTTCAACTCTTCTGACTCTTGGCGTGTCAGAGCAGGAAACCGTGACCTTATTTGGGCATACGAGCAGGAATCTCTGGGTGTGATCCCTACACACACATTACACAAGAGCACTGTTAAATAAACCTTCAGTGCTCCTGATGGATCAACTGGTCTGGTGACTTTAGCCGAATTCTCGTCTCACACACACTCAGACAACGGCTTTGAACACTTTATAGAGGTGTAGTGTTGTGCTGATGGATCAACAAACATTAGTTCAGCCTCTTTCAATCAGTTCAGCACCTCACACGTTTGTATGACTTCAACTTCAAGTCTAGAAGTTACACTTATCATGCTTATTACACATGACATGAAAAGTGAATTTGAAATATGTATTAGCTCATCTTTACTGAATGCAGACCTTAGGTGAGGAAAAGCTGATTACTTTTGGTTTTAAGTTAGGAAACGAAGTTCAAATGTCACGAACAGGCGATTTGGTTTAATCATGTGTAAATATAATGTCATACCTGTCATGATATTAAAAGACAGATTTATATTTCATTTGTTGAAAGAGCAACTGTCAAAATGATTTGCTGCGTCAGGGTTAGCCTGTGTTGTTAGTTTTAAGAGGTTGTTATCTGGGAATAATGAACCTGCAAATGTGGCGACCGGCCAATCAGAATCAAGCATTCCAACCAGCCGTGTAACAAGCTGAATTAACACTTACTGTTCATATTAGTCGTGTTCTTTTCATTTTCTTCAGTTTCAGATGGTTATCGATGTGTGAATGTGATGCTCAAGTGTGGATGTTTTCATGACCTTTGATGTATATCATATCATAACGTACGCTGTGACCCGTGATGTAGTTCAGACGTTTGATTCTTTTACTGATGCTGAGATTGATTGACGTTAGAAGTTATATATGAAAGTTCTTGAAGACAGAGAGCGGTCAGATCTGCAGTATGATTCAGCAGCATCAGGAACACTGTGTGTGTGTGTGTGTGTGTTTGTGTGAGATTAAAGAGAACACTGTGAGTGTGTGTGTGAGAACAGGCAGTGCTCTTGCAGTAGATTTCAGTGTGTGTGTCCCTGTGGATCTGCATTGCTGGTCAGATGCAGCGCTGGAAAACGCTGGGCCAGCAGATGCATTACAGGAGGAGGCACGACTGCACTGCACCACGGCTTCCGATTCTTCCCAACAGCAAAAAAAAATGAAATGGAAGCAAATGGATGGGGCAGTGTCCTGAAGGTGCAGACGAGGCCGAATGCGGCTGCAATGCAGTACAGACGTCTGCGACGCACACACACACATCTCTGATGTGAAGATGTGTGTTGTCACGCTGAAAAAAAAGTACACATATTTATATAAGTATTAATCTTATTTAAAATAGATAAGCAAAGTTCAAGAATATTTGAAGAATAATTGAAGTACTAATATCACTGTACTACTAATAACGTTTAAATGTGCTATTTCAATATAATGTCATAAACATATTTCTCACATCATGATAGTATAAATAATGTGCTTCAATTCATAATAGTTTCTTCAAATATTATATAGTAATTATTTCTGTTTAGTTTCATTAATGTACATTATTTAAAGGAGAATAACTTGCGATAATGCCATGTATTTGAATGAATTTGATTTGACTTTTATTCATATATAATGATTTATTAATCAAGTATTATTATGTCCTGTTAATTTTGATGTTTGTAAAGCTGTTTTGCAACAATTAATGTTTTGAAAAGTGCTACAAACAAATGAAAGAACACTTTTTAGTCCACTTTTTAGTAATAATTCACATAAAGTACATAAAAGTTGACTGAATCTGAGTTTGAAAGATGGATATTAAACGCACACTACTTAATACAAACATCTTCACATGAGTAAAATCTAATAAACAGAAATACTCAACATTAAAACAAGGTTTGCTTCATTCTGGTCTGATTTGATGGACTCTTATTATTTCGTAGAGCACATAAAACACTTCTGCAGTCACTGGTGACACTGAGAGAATGAGCCTGTGGACTGGCCTCAGCTCAAACACAGAGCCTCAGATGAATCACATTCTCATGAAGATTGAAAAGAGAATCCCGTCATCATTGAGACTCACGAGCAGAATGAAGGCTCCTCTGTGTCACCTTGAAAAGATCTCCTGCTGTTTCTCCAGCGAGTGTCCGTCAGTGGTCCAGCGCCGTGCCAGAATGTCAGCATCTCATGAATGGCGTCTGTTTTACACGTCTGAGCTCCAGTCAGCGTCTTTCAGGTGGTGATTCTCTCAGAAACACTGACGGGAGATGTTGTTGTTGTACCAGTGAAAAGCACCATGAGATAGAGGGACTGAAGCGATCCGTTCCGCTGTCGGCGATTCATCACAACATCACATTCAGCTGTTGTGACCTGTGACATCACGACAAAACCATCGTCCATTAGTCCTCAGAGACAAGCGTCACCTCAGGGCACATCAACCGTTCCACCTTCAGTTTGTGTGTTGAAGGCATCAGATTGAGGTGTGCGTGTATAATCTCAGGTCTTGGCTTCAGTGTCTGTGTGTCTCAAACGAAAGTTGTGGAATGCTTGGAAAAAGGTTTCCTGAAGTGTTCAGAGGATGGGTCGTGGTAGGGCTGGGCCATTTAGCAAAAAAATCGAATCTAGATTTTTTCAGAACATTTGAACGATTCACGATTTCTATTTCGATTTTTTGTTTTTGCTTAACTAGTCAACTTAAAACATAACTACAACAATAAAGTATTGAAATAACATTCTCTTTATTAATAATTTAGAAAAAAACATAAATAAGGAAAGTTTTTGTATTTTAAATCATTTCTGTATTGTGCCTAGTTGTTTTTTCAGTGTACTTTACAGTGGTCAAGAAGGTGTAGAAGTAAAACTTTGCAAAATATATGATTGAATAATAAAAGCAAATATAGTTTAATTTCAATAAAACCAATTCTGAACATACCAGGTGAGAAAATGTCACATCTTAACCAATACAGACATGTTAAAGACTGTTAAAGTCGAGCAAATAAAAAATGAAGTAAAAGGAACGAAGTAGTTTGACCAATTATTTCCCCTGTATGATCGTCTGGAAAATAACATGTTTGAAGGCAAACACTTTTAAGTTTCCATTCTGCATCAGCGTAATGAACTGTGAGGCTCATGTATGAAGAGTACGACTACTCCACAGGTCAGTCGTCGTGGAAAAGAAAGATGCGTTATAAAGCTGTTCAGACACTTTTTCGCGTGTTTCAGTGTACATTCGGGGAATTGTGGTTTCTGTAAAATGTTTGCGGCTTGGTAACTTGTATCTTGGATCAATGGCGTGAATCAACTTTATGAACCCTTGCTTTTCCACGGTGTGCATGGGAACCATGTCCTTTGCGATATGAAATGCCACAGCATTTGTTATTTCTTGCCATCGGTGTGACTTTTTATCATATGGAATGGCGTTGGAAAATGATGCCGCTAATGAAACCTGGCGTTGTGCATTTCGAGGTGGATCTGTCGTCTTCGGATGGCTGACTGTGTTGTTTTCGCCTCTTAATTTTGTGCATTGGAGCCATTCAGCCTGATGTCTCTGCCGCAAATGCTGAAACAAATTAGTTGTGCTGCCACTGCCGGTTGCAACTGACTTTCGACATATCTTGCATTTGACCAAAGTTTGTTTGACGTCTGACCTCTCAAATCCAAACCATTTCCAAATCACTGAAGTAACATTATTACCTTTCTTTGATACAAGCTCATCCTGATGCGAAGAGCCAGGCGTCTCCATGATGCTAGCCGTTAACTTCTACCTTACTGATTTCGGAGTGAACGGTTGAGACGCGATCAAGTGGTATTGACAAGTATTTCCAACGTATCTAATTGGATGTGCATGATAAACTTTTTTTTTAAATCTCGATGTCTCGATTTAACAAAAATTCAATCGTGTTAAAACGTAAATTCGAATTTATTGGAAAAATCGGCCCATCCCTAGGTCGTGGGTTTGATCCCAGGGATTGCACTCAATCACTAATGTATAGAATCATGCGATGTAAGTGGCTTTGGATAAGTTTTAAGATAGTTTGAGGTAGATGATGGTTCAGAGAGGCGGCGTCAGGTGTGACGTGAGCGCTGAGGTGGATGAATATGTTGATGAGTAGAGAGGAATCACATCCAGTCGCAGCGCTCTGAGAGAAACAGCACGCTCACAGACGGACAGCAGACATGAGAGCTCTTATACATCACAGATCTTATTCAAACATCACAGCAGGTACACGCGCACGTCTCTCTTTTATACCTCAACTCTGTCTTCTGTCAGGATTCTGCTTTTATTGTGTTTCGTTGTCGACCTTATGAAGACATTGAGTCTCTCTTTAATGGTTGCTGCTGTATAGTAATGATTTCTTCACACGTGTGTGTTGTTGTGTGCTGGACTGTGCAGTATTCTGCTCGCTGGGCATATATATTGCTTTTACAGTCACTTCAGAAATGTGCTTTATGAAGGTCTGTTTCTGTGACATTCAGAGTTCATTTGGGTGTGAAATGAAGCGTTGTGTGTTTGTGCAGTTAATGATGATTGTGTTTGTGTGTTTGTGTGCAGCGGCCACCAGCACCACAGTGTCAAGCACGACCTCCAGTCATGTGACGCCCTGCAGCGACAGCGAGAGAAACTACTGCGTGAACGGAGGAAAATGCTTCACGCTGGAGGTCCCGCCGGGAAATATCCGCCGCTTGTGCAGGTAGAGATGTGCTGTGTGTGTGTGAGACCACTGAACACTGCAGCGCACTGAAGACAGCATTACAGCTGCAGTGCTGCACAAACAGATCACTCACAAAAGAAACATGTTTCAATTCACAGACAGACATCATTAAGTCTATGTGTCACGTGTGATCGTCCTCCTGACACCTTCTTTCATATTAATGTGTGTGTGTACAGTATGTGCTTCATTCAGTCAAACACAAATCTTTATCAAAGAATTCATTTGCTTAACCACAAGTTATAAAAGACTGTAACTGAATAATGGAAAGTTTGTGAATGAAATAAGGTATAAGATGTTGCATTTATTGCTGTGTGTGTGTGTGTGTGTGTGTGTGTGTGTGATCTGTGCTTTTGCTGTCCAGTTCAGTGAGTAAGCACAAAAACTACTGCTGATCTCATGTGGTCAGGAGGCTTCTCTCTCTCTCACACACACACACACACACACACAATCTCTCTCTCTCTCTCTCTCTCTCTCTCTCTCTCTCACACACACACTTTCTTTCTTTCTTTAATGTAAATGCAGAAGCAGATCTATCCATCACATGGTCTATCACACACACATGTGTATTCACTGCTGTTTAATAAATCAAACATCATTTCTGTTGTTTCTGGTCCTGTGTGTTTGTGCATCTGCACAGGTGTGTGTGTATGTGTGCGCATGCATTGCATGTCATGTGTGTGTTTGTGTGTGTGTGTGTGTGTACAGATGAAGGCACAAAATGTCTTCAGATAGTGAAATCTGGGGCCAGTTGCATAAACTGCTTAGACTAGTCTTAGTTAGTCTTTCAAGACTGCTCATAAGTTCTCTCAGTCAGTCAGTTAAAGAGTAGATTGGTCAAACTGAAATGTGAAAAATAAGACTAACCAATTGTAACTAATTGCTAGTCAGTGAGACTAGTTGTTAAGACTTTTCTTAGTGGTTAGGTTTATGTAACTGGGCCCTGATGTCAGCTACACTCTTAAAGTCCCAGTGAACATACAAATAAATCATTTTTTCAAGAAATACTGCAGCGTTTATTGTATATAACGTGTCATGTGGGTCATTCTCTTTTATAAATCATCTGTTTTCATAATCTTGAGTTAAAATCTAAAAAAGTACTGTCTTCCTGTAATGACGATCCATCTTAAATGACGTCAATAAGATGGTTTGGGCGGAGCATCCGTTGACTCCTCCCCTTCAGCTCTTCGTCTATTTCAAAGAGCAACGGCTGATTTTATTCATCCAATCAATTCACAGTGAAAACCACGCAAGCCACGCCCACAAAATGCATCAGAATGTGGAAGTAAAAACAATCATAACTTCTGGTTCACGGGGACTTTAATAATAAATGTTTAACATCTGAAGAAACTTTCTGTTTCACAAAATGTAAAATATGTAAATAAATGTTGTGTACAAATGGTTCTTTGTGGTGAAGAAAGATTCTTCAGATTATAAAGATATAATTCTTTAAAGACCCTTTGACTGTGGAATGAAGGGTGTTCATGCATCACTGTGAGAATCCTGTTAAGCATCTTTATTTTGAAGAGTGTGTGTTGTGAGGAGCGGTCAGCGGTCCCCACCGGAGGAAGTGTTTCATTCAGTCACAGACTGAAGCATTGAAGACTCAACACACTGTTTGTTTCTGTCAGTGTTTGTGTGTGTGTGTGTTTGTGTCAGAGACCTGCAGTCCAGAGCGTGCATGCTTCACCGCTGTCTGTCTGTCTGGTGTGTGTGTGTGTGTTTGTACAGTTGTGTAACGTTGTGTTGTGTTGTGATGTGATGTGTTGTGCTGTTCATCCTCTTTCTAACACAGGTGCCTTCCAGGATACACAGGGGACCGCTGTCAAACCAGAGACCCTGTGCGAGTCATAGACAACAAACGTATGTGCAGTCTGTGAACGGCCCTCAAAAAACCCCAAACACACACACACAACACACACACGCTGACCGTCTCTACAACACACTGAACCCATCATGACGGGAGCGTGTGAGTGTGTGTGTGTGTGTGCGCGGGGGGGGCTTCTGCGTGTCAAACTCACTTTCTGTCTTCTTCTTCTCTCTTCTCTCTGTGACTTCTGTCTTTCCCTCTCAGGTGCCCCAATGAGTTTACTGGTGACCGCTGCCAAAACTACGTAATGGCCAGTTTCTACAGTACGTCTGTTTTCTTCTTCTGTGTCTGCTGGGATAAGAGGCGCTGTCTCCTCTTGCTTTGGTTTTGGTAGTCAGATCAGATCAGACCGCTCTCTCTCTCTCTCTCTGTGCATGTGTCTGTTGGACAGTTAGCTGATGATGGTTGTTTAGGGGATGAATGAAACATCAGAAGCGGTCTGTTTCTGATCATGAGGATGATGTTTATTCACCTGCACATGTCTCATCTCTGGCTCATTGAGTAAACAGGATCAATGGGCTTTCTTAAATCACTTCATTTAAAAACTTTACTGATGAACTTTTAATTGAAAGATCCCAAACACAACATCATGACTCTCTGTAATATAATATAACACACTGTCTGTAGACCACTTTGCAAGATGTAAACACCGGCCCAGTAGAACGTTCACTTTTTTATTATAACTAGTATTTTTAAATCTTCCATATTTATGATTCAATCTTAAAGAGATGCATTTATCATTTTAAATATGAAGAAAAAAAGATCACTCCGTTTTTAAACATCATGTTTTTAACGTGTTTTAATTGTGTTTGTCAAAACTTATCTTCTTATCTTATCTTCTTATCTAACTTATCTTCTGTTTGTTTTGTTTTGATAACTTAATGAAATAAGCAGTTTCATTGACATTACTTAGAATGCAGAATAAAACAGAAACATGATTTTTGAACCTTGTTTTTTCAAATGAACTCTTCATACTCTGTCAATTGTTTATTCTCCAAAGGTTTGTGTTGTGTCAAAACCAGCGTTGTTTACGTCCCCCAAAGAGGTCTATAAACACAATAAAGTACATATCAAGAGATCATGAATGTCAAAAAACAATATTTGTCAGCAGCAAAATGGCACAACATGTCTGAACATTCCTAAACAAAATAATAAACAAATAAATAGTCTCAATGAAAGATCCATTCAGGTATGATTTTTCACAAACACTTTATTAGTTTCAATCTGTAGTGCAGCAAACAGTGAATTGTTATGAATTAAGGGATCCTGTAAACCGTCTCAGTAGTAAATCATCATCCGTCCTGACTGCTGTAGAATTGACTTTATTCAGAGAGTGATATAGATCATGGTCGTGTCTGTAGTGAAGAGATCTTGTGATGGAGAAATAGACATTATATTCTCCTTCATTCTTAAACCCACAGTGATGAAAGCTTGTGTGAAGCATCAGAACACATCCTGTTCTCTCATTTCACATTCATTTACCTCAATTTATGAAGAACACCTGATGTTTTGTGCTTGAATTCATTCCTGTGGATCTGAGGAGTTTCGATCAGTTCACGTGAGCACTAGTTGACTTTGTGTTAGTTGAGATGCATGTGTGTGGATGACATGAGTGTCAGACGTGTGCATGTTCACGTGTGTATATGAAGATTTCCAGTGAGTGTAGCAATGATTTGATGTGTTTGTTGTGGTGAGGTGAAAGAGCACATGATGTGTGTGTGTGTGTGTGTGTGTGTGTGGGCTCACCGCTCAAATCCTCAACCAAGTGTTTTTTCTTTCTTTTCCTTCTTCTCATCATCTTGTCTGCCTCGGCAGAACATCTTGGGATTGAATTTATGGGTATGAATCGTCCTCTTCTTCTAGTGTGCAGATGTGTTGGGTGTAGAAGCTGCAGTCTGTTTCTTTTGCTCATGAAGGAATCAAACAGTCATAACATCATCATCACATCATCACTGAACCTTCTGCAGCCCTCTCACATCCAACACCAGAAAGCAGATATCTGCTCTGAAGCTGATGCGCATGCGTGTGTGTATATTTGTGTGTGTGTGTACGTGGCTGCGAGTGTGTGTGTACACATGCGCGTAAGTGTGTGTCTGCGCTTGTGTGTGTGTGTGTGTGCATGTGTCTGTGTGTGCGTGCGTGCGTGTTTGTGTGCGTCTGTGTGTGCATGTTTGTGTGCGTCTATGTGTGCATGTGTGTGCGCGTCTGTGTGTGCATGTGTGTGTGCGTCTGTGTGTGCATGTGTGTGCGCGTCTGTGTGTGCATGTGTGTGCGCGTCTGTGTGTGCATGTGTGTGCGCGTCTGTGTGTGCATGTGTGTGTGCGTCTGTGTGTGCATGCATCTGTGTGCGTGCGTTCCTGTGAGTGTATGCGTGTGTGCATGTGTCTGTGTGAATGCGTGCGTGCGTGTTTGTGTGGTGTGCGTGCGTTCCTGTGAGTGTGTATGTGTGTGTATGTGTACGTGTGAGGGGCATCAGCTTTTATGGTAGGAAGGATGTTGTTAATTATTCATGAAGTCCTCTGATATCTTCTATTTAACACAGATATATGCTACACACAAACACACACACACACTCACACCGACACACACCGACACACACACTCACACACACACACACACACACACACAAACACAAACACACACACTGCAGTAGTTATGGTGTGTTTGAATCCCTTCAGCTTGGCTTTTCTCATTCACTCATGTAACCCTCATCTTCCGCATGACATTCTCACTTTATTCTTTGTGTTTCATTTCTCTTCTTCTCAGTGTTTATTGATGTTGTCACTTACACGTACAGTAGAAATGGCAGTCGTGTTGTGTTTATTGTGTGCATCAACAGTATCTTTTAAAAGGATCATAATATAAACAATGGTAACAGAGTTTGCTCACAGGTTTGAATGAGGTTTGTTGTTTAAAACACAGGATAATATGACCTGCCCTAAAGAAGACATCCAATGATGTTTTGTGGCTTTTAGTCCATTTCTGAGCGACACTTCTCACAGCAATAACAAGAATGAAAATGATAGCAGGTCTATTCCAATACTGTAATGCTTCAATTTGACAATTGATAATAATTTGCACATATTTACCTACATATATATTTTCACTATTTTACTTTATCCATAAAAAGAGTTCATTTGTAAAAACAGACCAGTCTGTTATCTGAAAACGTCCAAAATCTAAAATGTTTTTATGGAGGATTCAAAGTAATATCAGTCAAATTGCAGTTGGGAGTTATCTGTTTCTGCAAATGAACACTTTGTTTATTCACACATTTGAGTTTATATAGTAGTACTGTTCCATAATAGAAATATAGAAGTACACATTAATAATGCAATTTAAAAAAACAGAGTGTGGTATTAAAACTCCTACATAAAGTATGTTGTGTGAACTTCTGAAGAAAATATGTCACCACAGAAAGAAAACTGTTCTTCTCAGGACGTGTCGTGGTGTATATATAGTTCACATGTTTCTCTTTATTGAGTAGATTTAGTTTTTCTCAGCCTGTGAGTAAAGCCCTGATATCATCTGTTCACTGAAGCCTTCAGCATCTGGACGCTTGTAACAAACTACCAGTGAAGACTCCAAACATATCCACATTCATCTGATGTCAAACATATATATTGATATTCCCGCTGACCCACTGAAGCCTTTAATGTATAGACCTAAATCTGAATGAAATGTGAAAATCAGTTTGTGTCTATAGATCACAGCAGAAGAAGTGAGTGAGCTGCTGAAGGCTTCACCAGATGTTGTGATGTTTAACTCATAATGATGCACGAGTGACAGATTCCTCTGATGATGAGTGAACTCACCTGACATGCTGAGATCATGTGTGTGTTGTGATGTGTAAAAGCAGTGTGTGCTCTCTTCCAGAAGCTGAGGAGCTCTATCAGAAACGTGTTTTGACAATAACAGGCATCTGCATCGCTCTCCTAGTAGTTGGCATCATGTGTGTGGTGGCTTACTGCAAAACAAAGTAATTCACATTTAGAAACGTTTGTTTCACTTCATACTAATGTTTTGAGTCGGACTAAAACTGATGTGGAGTTTAAGCTGCATGTGTGTAAGATCTCTGCCTGTGTGTGTAGGAAACAGAGGAAAAAGCTGCAGGATCGCTTACGGCAGAGTTTACGTGAACGCAACGCTGTGGCCAAAAGTCCTCCTCATCCTCCACCTGAAAACCTCCTGCTGGTTAATGTCAGTACCATCATCAATATTGTGTTCTTTATATCTGTGAAGTAATGTGAGTTCAGTGGTCCGCTGTAAGAGCTAGAGGTAGTTCTTCAATAAGAAAAGCTCAAATAAGAAGGCTTTCATGCATGTATTAATGACACTGAAGTATACTTGACTTACACCGACACACAAGTGTACCTGATGTGGATGATATTGAATACTTTCTTCACATTGTTTGACAAACAGACATACAGAACTCACATATTCATGTTTATATAGTAACACACAGTTTGACACACAATCTATAAATAGTCAACTAGAAGAACACTGTTAGGTTCATGGAAAGAAAACATTTTGACCTTTGAACCGTCAGAATCCCTGGACGTTTATAGTCTATAGGTGCAGGATTGTAAAAGTTGTAAAGTAGTTGTGTAGTGAAAGTGTACTAGTATTGAAAGCACACGTGTGTCAGTGTTATGTGCTGCTGCTCATGTGTGTTTATTTGCAGCATTGCGTCTCAAACTCATGGCATGGACATGTGACTGAAAAAGAAGCAGAAACCTCTCTCTCCACAAGTGACTTCACAACACACCCGTCCACCGCCGTCATCAACCTCTCCAGCCCGTGGTACAGTACACACAACAACAACACAATAACAACAACGTGTGACGGACACACAAGCGTGATCATGATGAAACACACACACACACTCTACCTTACAAAGATTTACTTTGAACGACACACTGATGTCTGTGATTCGTGAAACCCTTATTCATGCAGCCAATGTTTTAAACACAGTATAATGAATTATTATGGGATGTGATTTTGGCTGTAAATGTATGTTGGCTGTGTGTTAACAGTTGGAGTGATGGACGAACAGACAGTGTGGATTCTGACAGTCATGCGGTGGCGGTGAAGTCATCGGTGGAGAAGTGCTGTCATCACGTAACGCCGGTTCAAAGAGGCCGTCTGAACGGAGGATCATCGCATCAGATGAACCTCAACACCTCCAGCAGAGACAGCGGCCGGTGTGTTGACCCCTCACCTCATACAGCGTCTGTCGGTCACTCACAACCTTGTATTAGTTTACTACAATTTAAACGTTGAAAACCATTCTGTTCAATCAAATCAAATTTTTGGACACATTCACATAAATGCATATATTTCATACAAATATAAAATATAACAATAAGTAAACTTTTATTTTGAATTTCAAATATTAGTAAATATAAATTAATACATTTAAATATTTCCTAAATATGTAGACAAGTATGTGTATGTTTTGTGTTTATAAATACAAAATTAATATGCACAGTACACAGATATATATTATGTTGAAACAAACCTTATTTCTGGATGCGATTGATTGCGATTGATCGTTTGACATAATTAAAGCATTGCAATTATAATAATAAAAAAAACATGTAAATTAAACTAAACTTGTATAGCAACATAATAAATAAACAAATAAATTATAAAATGACAAATGCATATACCAAAATTGCTTAAACAAACTAAAATGAACAGAAATCAAATATTCACGAAACTAAATTCAACACTATAATACTAACTCTGGTCACTCATGTCACCTCTTGTTTCATGGACAGTTCTAGAGGAATTGCTGCTTCTTTTGAGCTTTAATCTGGACATTATATATCAGCAGTGTCCACAATACACTCACCGTTGAATACATGACACTGGTTTAGTATAAATACATTTTCAATAACATTAGGTCAATCGGAGGTTTGTTTGTAGATGAATAGAAATAAAATCTGACAATGAAAAATAAAACTGTATTTGAAACTGTGTATTGTGTCTGTGTCAGGTACGTCTCAGCCTCGACGACACCCACCCGTCTGTCACCCGTGGGGCTTCTGTCTCCGGTGACGCCCTCCTCTCCACCCTCAGAGATGTCGGCTCCTCTCTCCAGCCTGGCGCTCTCCATCCCTTCTATGGCGACCAGTCCGTCTGGAGAGGAAGACCGCCCCCTGCTTTTCCGGACGCCTCCGATCCTGCGCGACAAATCCGGTTCCAACCAGGCGCAGCGGTCAGGCCACAATCTCCGTAACTCGGCCCACTACAATCACGGCCTGGAGCTCCTGAGCCCTCCGGCCAGCCCACTGCACATAGACGAGGACGGCGGAGAGAACGTGAGTTCACATCAGCCCTCCCCCCCGCACAGCCCCTCTGACCACGCTCAAAGAACTCAGCAGACGGCCGAAGTGTCACCGCCGAGCGCCAGTAACTCGGAGAGCAGCGGCTCGGAGAGCGAGGACGAGGACATACCGTTTCTGGGCTCAGAGGACCTGCTGGGTGGCGTCTGTGCCGGGTCTGTGGAGGGCAGCAGAACTAACCCCGCATTACACCTGTCGGCACAGGAACACCTGCAGAACAGACTCCCCAACATCATAGTCAACCAAGATCCTATAGCCGTGTGAAAGAAACTCGACAGATCACCACCAAACCTTTATTTTCTATAATTAGGAGAAATAATTTTATTTTAGCGAAACAAAGACTTTTATAAACTCAATGTATAAACAAATGTCTTTATGTTATGATGTGGATATTATTATTATTATTATTATTAATAAAAGTGCCATTCACGTGTAGCTGAGGTCACAGTATTTCATTAGCTGAAAACTATAATCGACGGTGCCTTTTCATTTACATTGGGACAAAAGACTGCATTATGCCCCTGGGCCGTATATTCATCACAAAATAAACACGTGTGTGAAAAAAAACAAGTCCACCAGCACTCGGATTCAAAGGAATAACATGGTTACTTTGGGAAAATGAAAAACTTTTCTTTTGATTTGAAACGCTCCTACATTTATTCCTGCATTGTGGCTGAAAATGTGCCAGTTTTTCTGACTGACTGACTGCAGAAGTAAAAACATGACGCCACTGTCGATGAAAAGAAACTATTCACAAGATCTAAAACATGTACGATCAGATATAAACTTTCTTCAGTTTTAGATGACACGTTAGTTTAGACTTAATATAACAGCTCGCTGTCTTCATCACATTTGATCATTTCAACTTTTCATTTAGTTATTGTCAGAATCTTTTAAACATTTGCTTTTCATGTAGACTGTTACATTATATTCAAAGTGTTTGCGTCCGGTGTTTGACATGATTTCAGATGTACACAAATAACAACAACAACACATGAAGCAATTAAAAGAAAGATGATTGTATTTATTTTCTTTATTTATTTGTTATTTATTTATTTATTATCTGATTTTGGCCATTTTTTTATCTCTCTATTAATATCAATGACAGTCTATGATATTTTAGTGTTTCCTTCATAATATTTCTGTGTTGTTTTAACATTAAGCCGTAGGCTGTGTTTTTCTGTCATTTTAAACAATAAATGTTAACGGTGAAGATCGAAGCACCTGACTGTACATATAAAACGAGCTGTTGTGTTTCATGTAAAATGTTGTGTTCAAGTTTGATTTTGAATGATAACCGATGACATTCATACTTTTGTTTAAATAAGTCTTTGCAGATGGAGGTGTTAGACGTGCGTTCTGTAAATGCATCGATGTTGAAGTCTAGCGGGTTTGGGCTTATGGTTTGACCACCACAGATGAACAGATACTGTCATAACATGAAGAAGCATGAGGACAAACACAGGCATGCCTGTTCATCATCAGGACCACAACCTAACAGACAAAAAGAAAAATAATAATGCTGCTCTTGTGTGAAACAAATCAAAAACAACTATAAAAAGTCTGGAGGATATGTGTGATAGCTTTACATTGTGTTTCTTGTCTTTATTTGCACTTGGCGTGTGGAACTTCTATTATTTGGAGTTAAAGGGGTCAGATGACACCTAAAACAAATAATACGCGCTGATTTTTTACAAAGCTCGTGGCTCTGAAAAGCGACGTATGCAATTATTGGCCAGTTGGTCAGTGCGTACTGATTGGTCAAATACTAGAGCGTTTCACAGATATGTAACGTCTCTTATATTCAGAACAACTGGTTCCTCTTCAATTGTACTGACAGGTGATAAAATGTCATTGTGACTTCTTACATCAAATTGAGCCTAAATCTGATATAGAAAATGAAGATGATCAAGCCGATACATCAACTTTGCCAGTGCGACTTGGATTGGTAAGGTTTTATAAAAATGATATTATGTTAATAGTTAAAAACTATATCTTACTGTTTTACCTTCTGTATATGAGGTTATAAAGACTATAAGCAAACAACCTTATACATCATACAGAGATTGTGTGAGATAGAAACAAGCTCGCATTCCAGCAGGGAATTGTAACCATCTTGATCAACTAGTGTTACATCACATCTCATCTCGACTCAACAAAGACAATAAACCCAAAATAAATACTAAATAATAAGACATAAACAGCACAATTGTGCCTCTAGTTGGAACATTTTTTATGATTATTAGGACTTATGTTGTCTTTTTTCACGTTGAGCACGTCTGCATTTGCAGATCACAAACACACGACAAACTCAACTCGCGTTATTCTGTAACAAAGTCTTTTACAATGAAAATATACTCACAGGCTGTGAATCTGAAGTGCCAGCAAAGCTGTAATGGTTTGAATGGCCCCACTTTTTAACCGAAGCTTTCGTGCATTGCCGGTCTTGATATCTTCCAGGTTTGTGAAACAATCGTTGGTGAAATCCGCTGCACAAACTTGAACATTCAGATTGTACTTTTCTGGAACAGTGTTGTAAATAAGATGTAACCGTTCTTTTTAGTTATCTCATCTTTTGGCACGGCAAACAAAGAGTCTTTTCGCAAACAAAACACAAAGCGTCTCCACGACGATACAATAAGATTTACAAGTACGCCACCTTACTCGTGTCCACATTTGGGCGGTCTTAGTCAAATGCTACCACCAACTGACGTAGAATTGTGGGGGTGTGGTTACACCAGGTGTTTCAGGCAGGTCTGGTTGAGCAATCGCTTTTAGAAAGAATGACTCTTTTGTTTCAACACATCTTATATAACACCAAAGACACAGAAAAACGTCTTGGTTACGTCTGTAACCTCAGTTCCCTGATGGAGGGAACGAGACGTTGTGTCGAGAACGACAGATGGGGTTCGCCCTTGAGAACCTATCAACTCTGACTACTATAGAAAAGGCCAATGAAATTTGGCGAATGAAATTTGCATGCCGGGCTCCGCCCCCGGATATCCGGTATAAAAGGAAGCCGGCATGCAGCATTCATTTACCTCTTGTTCTGAAGAGCCTGAGAGCCTCTCACAACTGCAGCAGAATACGATACGTGTTTGTGGCATAAGGGACACAACGTCTAGTACCCTCCATCAGGGAACTGAGGTTACATACGTAACCAAGACGTTCCCTTTCTGTCGGTCTCTCGACGTTGTGTCGAGAACGACAGATGGGTTAACTATGGAAAACGCTACAACGCTGTATCGCGTCACAATCTCAGCGAAGCGACGGTAACAAGCCTGGGCGTGTCAGCTCGAAGCTTTCGTGAAACTTGTAACCTTCCAGTGTGGTGGTCTGGGGGTTCCAGAGCTTTCGGGAAAGATGGATACAGCCCTGACCGGTAACCTTTCACGGACGGGGCCTTAGCTCTCTACTGGCAAGAGGCCGTCCGGTTCGGTTTACACCGGGAAAGCGCACTCTTAATCAGAGAAGCGCTGCAGAGGCCACCTCCTACCCATGGGGAGGAATATGGTGGAGATATATGTATGGTCTCGTCCTAGGAGGAGAACGCATGGAACGTGCGGCCTGGGTAGTTAACCGCGAGGTGGAGGTCCACCTGGGGAAGCTCATGGGTTACCAAGTGTGGGAACCTTTGTCATGAGGGTATGACAGACGGAACAGCCCGCGGAGGGGGTGTTACTGCGTCCGATAGCACAGGTCCGGTTAGAACTATGTGTGATAGGTCATGATATATCCCGGCCTAAGGGGGAAGGCTGCTCTGCTCAGCCGAACCCCAGGAGGTGCTTGCTTAGTGATGGATGGAATGCCTGTTCTTAACCAGGGTCTGGGTAAGAAGGAAGGCTGGTGAGGTACCAATTTTCTTAGCCAGGGTTGGGTAAGAACAAAAGGGTAGATAGCACACTGACCCAACCTCGGGGAGGGTGGGAAGGTGCTTTCGCAGGCATACGCCCTCCCGGATACGCCCTCCGTAGGACGTGGGCTGACACCGGGTTTACGCGAAGATTGTAAAACCTTGCGAAGGTGGTGGGCGTAGCCCAACCCGCAGCTCTACAGATGTCTGGCAGAGACGCGCCTCTGGCCAGTGCCCATGAGGTGGCTAGACCCTGCGTGGAGTGAGCCGTGACCGCCAATGGACATGGCAGATTCTGTGATCGGTATGCCGTCGTAACGGCATCCACGATCCAGTGCGCTAATCTCTGTTTGGAGACAGCCTTCCCCTTCTGCTGTCCTCCGAAACAGACAAAGAGCTGATCAGAACTGCGGAAGTTCTGTGTGCGGTCTAAGTAGAGGCGCAGCGCGCGTACTGGACACAACACGGACCGGGTTGGGTCTTCCTCCCGGGTGGGGAGCGCCTGCAAGTTCACCACTTGGTCCCCTTGGACTACTATTGAAAATTTTAACTCTACCTTCTCGGAAATATTAGACATAGTTGCTCCTCTGCGTTTAAAGAAAATTAAAAATAGCAGCCCAACACCGTGGTATAATGAACACACTCAGACTCTAAAGAAAGCGTCCCGGAAAATGGAGCGCAACTTTAAGAAAACTAATTTAGAGGTATTTCGTATAGCATGGAAGGATAGTACTCGAAAATACAGGAATGCCATAAAAACGTCTAGATCCGCCTACTTTTCATCACTAATAGAGGAAAACCATCACAACCCTAGGTTTTTATTTAACACCGTGGCTAAATTAACAAAAGATAAGTCGTCAGCGACGTCAGATTCTGATTATCAGCATAACAGTGATGAATTTATGAACTACTTCACTAGTAAAATCCAAGATATAAGAGAAAAAATTATACAAACGCAACCTGTAGTGAAACCCGCTGAACAAACTAACTACAGCACCCCTAAGGAGAAATTGCAATTATTTTCTACAGTAGATCACGATGAACTGTCTAAAATCATTAGATCATCTAAATCAACAACATGCATGCTAGACCCTATACCTACAAAACTATTGAAAGAAATGCTCCCAGAAATTACAGATCCTCTTCTTAGTATTATTAACTCATCTCTGACATTAGGACATGTGCCTAAAGCATTTAAGGTGGCTGTTATAAGGCCTCTTTTAAAAAAAACCAAACTCGACCCTAAAGAACTAGGGAATTACAGGCCTATATCGAATTTACCATTTATATCTAAAGTTCTGGAAAAAGTAGTTTCAACTCAATTATGCTCCTTCCTCCAAAGGAATGACATTAATGATGAATTCCAGTCTGGATTTCGAGCATGTCACAGTACAGAGACTGCTTTGATCAGAGTTACAAATGATCTGCTTTTAGCGTCTGACCGTGGCTGTATTACGTTATTGGTGCTGCTAGACCTTAGTGCTGCATTTGACACCATTGACCACAGCATACTTCTACATAGACTCGAAAATTACGTCGGCATTAACGGAATAGCATTGAAATGGTTTAAGTCTTATTTATCTGACCGTTTTCAACTTGTAGCAATAAACAATGAGGTGTCCCCCAAATCACAAGTCCAGTACGGTGTACCACAGGGCTCAGTTTTGGGGCCTCTGCTCTTCGCATTATACATGCTACTTCTAGGAGATATAATAAAGCGACACGGAATTAGCTTTCACTGTTATGCTGATGATACTCAACTTTATATTTCCTCGAAGCCTCATGAAACCCAGCAGTTTCATCGAATAAAGGATTGCATAGTTGACTTAAAAATGTGGATGAGTAACAATTTTTTACTACTAAACTCGGACAAAACAGAAGTGTTACTTACTGGACCGAAAACCGCTATACGTAACAACCAAGAATACCGCTTAACGATTGATGGATGCTCCATAAAATCCTCGTCATCAGCTAAGAATCTTGGCGTTGTATTCGATAGTACTCTGTCATTTGAAAGCCATGTCGCCAACACCTGTAAAATTGCATTTTTCCATCTTAAGAATATATCTAAACTACGTCATATGCTGTCACTGTCAGATGCAGAGAAATTAATTCATGCATTCATGACATCAAGACTAGATTATTGTAATGCACTTCTAGGTGGATGCCCTGCAGGCCTAATACAAAAACTGCAACTTGTTCAAAACGCGGCAGCTCGAGTTCTTACACGTACAAAAAAGTATGAGCATATAACCCCGGTTCTGTCAACCTTGCACTGGTTACCTATAAAGCATCGCATTAACTTTAAGATCTTGCTTATTACCTATAAAGCCCTACATGGTCTAGCGCTGGAGTATTTGAATGAACTTCTATTGTATTACAGACCTCAACGTACATTACGCTCTCAGGCGTCCTGTCAGTTGGTAATACCTAGAATTTCAAAATCAAGTGCAGGTGGTAGATCCTTTTCTTATCTAACGCCTAAACTTTGGAATATTCTTCCCTGCACGGTCCGGGAGGCAGACACACTCTGTCAGTTTAAATCTAGACTAATGACTCATCTTTTTAATCTTGCATACACTACACCTCCATAATATTAATCCTCAGAGGATTTAGGCTGCATTATTTAGATCAACCGGAACCAGAAGCACATCCAACAACAAATGATGTACTTGTTGCATCAAAGAGTGCAGAACAGTACTCTACTCTCAGCCAGTCTTGTCTCTTTGTTCCAAGGTTACCGCAGGATGCAGTTCATGCCCAGACCCGATGGCAGAGCTGAGAATGGGAAGCGGTGACCTGACAAGAGCTAAGAGGATAGAGCTGGATAAAGGACGCCACAACTTTGATTTTCCTACAACATTTCAAATGTTATTAGATTGTGAATGATAATCTTTAATCTATCATTTACCTTATTAAGTTTATTTTTTATTTTTATTTAGCCTTGTTGTGCAAGCACTGTTGAGCTTGTGCAGAGGCAGCAGCTTTTGCCAGAGGGGAACTGGAATCCCCTGGTTGGGCCTGGGTTCTCCTGAGGTTTTTTTTCTCGATGGGAGTTTTGGGTTCCTCACCACCGTTTGCATATTGTTTTGCACTATCTGCTTGTCTCGTGGCCAGCTGTGCGCCAGGGTATCCGTGCCGAGGGGGGCCTCGGTCAGGGCGTACCAAAGCGGACAATGGGTGGTGTCGCGGGAGGCAAAGAGGTCGATCTGTGCCTGTCCGAACCGCACCCAAATAAGCTGGACTGCACGAGGGTGGAGTCGCCACTCTCCGCAGGGTGTGTACTGGCGAGAGAGCGCGTCGGCTGTCTCGTTCAATACGCCTGGGATGTGTGTGGCCCGCAGGGAGCGGATCACCTGCTGACTCCACAGGAGGAGGCGTCGGGCAAGTTGTGTTAGTTGCCGTGAGCGCACGCCACCCTGGCGATTGATGTACGCTACGGCTGTGGTACTGTCCAGGCGAACCAGTACGTGCTGACCTTGCACTAGAGGCCGGAGCCTTCTCAGTGCAAGCAGTACAGTCCACAACTCTAGGCAATTGATGTGCCAGCGCAGCCGGGGGCCCGTCCAGCGCCCCGCTACTGCGTGCCCGTTGCACACTGCACCCCACCCCTGCAGCGAGGCGTCCGTCGTCACCACGACGTGCCTCGTAGCCAGGCCGAGGGGAACTCCCGCTCGGAGAAAGGTCATGGAAGACCTTGGGGCTAGGGTGCGTCGGCAAACAGGAGAACCACAATACGCCTGCTGCCGGTGTGCCACGCCGTCCTCGGAACTCGACTCTGTTGCCAGTGTTGAAGCGGTCTCATGTGCATCAATCCGAGGGGTGTTACTGCCGCGGAAGATGCCATGTGGCCCAGGAGCCTCTGAAAGTGTTTCAGGGGGACCGCCGATTGCTTGAAATGTTCCAGGCAATCCAACACTGACTGGGCGCGAGCTGCGGACAGCTGTGGCATCATGGTGACAGAGTTGAGTTCCATACCGAGAAAGAGGATTCTCTGCACTGGGGAGAGTTTGCTCTTTTCTCGGTTGACCTGAAAACCCAATCGATCTAGGTGCCGGAGCACCATGTCCCTCTGTGTACACAACAGATCTTGCGAGTGCGCCAAGATAAGCCAGTCGTCGAGATAGTTGAGTATTCGCACACCTCTCTCCCGGAGAGGAGAGAGGGCGGCCTCCACGATCTTCGTGAAGACTCGTGGAGACAGGGACAGACCGAAGGGGAGGACTCTGTACTGATATGCCCGACCCTCGAAAGCGAACCGTATGAACGGTCGGTGTCGAGGAAGAATCGAGACATGAAAGTAAGCGTCCTTCAGGTCGATAGCCACGAACCAATCCTGACACCTGATAGATGTCAGGATGCGCCTCTGGGTTAGCATCTTGAAAGGCAGCTTGTGGAGGTGCCTGTTCAGGGTACGTAAGTCCAGAATGGGGCGCAACCCTCCGTCTTTCTTTGGAACGATGAAGACCGGGCTGTAAAACCCGCTGAACATCTCGGCTTGAGGGACGGAATCGATCGCCTGTTTCACCAGGGGGGTGGAGACCTCTGCCCGAAGCACGGAGGCGTCTCTGCCTCTGAGAGAGGGGGAGATGATGCCCCGAAACTTGGGAGGGGCCCTGGCGAACTGGATCGAGTAACCGAGATGGACCGTCCGCATCAGCCACCAAGACAGTGTGGGCAACTTCTGCCAAGCTCCCAGGGACTGTGACAGGGGGACCAAGGGGACGGCCTGCTTCACCATTCCCACGGAGGGTGGTTTGTTGGCGGGTGGAGCCAACCGAATGTCGCCGGGGCTTCCCCGGAGGGATGGTTGGCTCCACGTTTTTGCCTGCCTGGCGGGACAACGGCACGCACTGTCGGTACAAGAGTGGTGACAGCTGTCGAATGTGTGCGGCCTCACACCTCGCCAGGGTGTGAGGTTGGTTCGCCGAGCACAGTCCGGGAGAGTGTGCGATCGGCTGGATTGAACGCCCGGGGGAAACAACTCTCTTGTTGAGCAAGTGGGCGCCAGGCCCTGATAAGGGGCCCTGATAAGCTTTGGAAACGAGGCAGGATTCGTCCCATACCGACCGGTCAGAGATGGTACTGTGACGGTCGGGCCAGATGTTGTTTTCCCCGGTGTCTTCTCGTCAGGGCCACTTCCTGGAAGGTTGCTGGCGAGGAGGGGGCCTTCCCTTCGGAGTCCTCTTCCGGGGTGCAGCCTGGGGGTGCACCTTGACCGGTGTCGGGTTCGAAGAGGCCCTGTGCTGTCGGGGAGCAGGTGGTGCGCGGGAAGTCGAAGGCCGGGGGGCCGTCGATTCACGGCGCGGTAGAATATGGCTTATCGCCTCCGTCTGCTCCTTCACCGCCGAGAATTGCTGTGCGAAGCTCTCGACGGTGTCACCGAACAGCCCACCCTGCGAGATGGGTGCGTCGAGAAAGCGTACTTTGTCGGCGTCACTCATACTCGCAAGGTTAAGCCAGAGGTGTCTCTCCTGGACCACCAGAGTGGACATCGTCCGACCCAGGGCCCGCGCCGTCACTTTTGTCGCCCTTAGAGCGAGGTCAGTGGCGGCGCGGAGTTCCTGCATGACACCCGGGTTGGCCCTACCCTCGTGGAGCTCTCTCAACGCCTTCGCCTGATGGACCTGCAGGATGGCCATGGCGTGGAGAGAGGAGGCAGCCTGGCCCGCAGAACTGTAAGCCTTCGCCACCAGGGAAGCAGAAGTCTTACAGGCTTTGGACGGGAGACGAGGTCGGGTCCTCCAGGTGGCAGCCGTCTGCGGGCATAGGTGCACCGCGATGGCACGCTCCACCTGGGGGACTTCGACACCGGAAGCGGAGCTGGTCTGCGAGGAACGAGCCGTGAGAGGGGCGCTCCAGGTCCGAGACAGCTCCTCATGCACCTCCGGAAAAATGGAACCGGGGGTGGGCGCGGTTTGGCACCGCGTTCCGACCCCAGGAACCACGTGTCCAACCGCGAGCGTTGGGGGAGAGGCAATGGCGTACATTGCAGCCCAATGCTCGCGGCAGCCCGGGCTAGCATGGCCGACATCTCGACTTCTGCTTCCTCCTGAGCTCTGCCCCCCGGGGGGGGAGCTCGGATTCTTCATAATCGGATATCGGCATCTCTCCCTCCGATGCTGCGATAGACATCTCATCTGCCCTGCGCTCCATTTCCGAATGCGCAGAGGAGGATCCGGACGGTGTGCCACCGCCGGTTGGGGAATGATCAAAAGAGCGTGCTGGGGTGCGACCGGCCCGTGAGCGCTTGGCTGGCGGGTTTACGTCCGCAGGACTCCCCAAATCACTAACGCCGCTAACCGGGTCGGAGATCTCGGCCTTAGCCATAGATGTCACAGCCCGGGTAGCAGACGAGATGTTGGCTGGTTCCCGTAGGAAGACAGCCAACTGGACCGCAACTTTTGTATGATAATCTTGCCGCAGTGCGGGCAAGATGTGTCGACGAACGCTGCTTCGGCGTGCTGGACGCCCAGACACCTAACATAGCGCTCGTGTTCATCCCCCTCCTCGATGAGGGTACCGCACCCAAGAGAACAGCGGGACATGCCGCACTGTAGAGTTGTGAGTCCTGAAAAGGACTGTTGTAGAAAATTTAGCTCTGACACCACTGGAACCGCCGAGACACCCAGGGGAAGGTCGCTGCAGGAGGGACGATCCGCTGGGACAGGTCGTAGATCCGGCAGTTGTAGTCGTAGCTTAGAAGATGATGATCTTTTTAGCTTTGTGCTCATGAGCGATGGCTCTGAAGAACAAAAGGTAAATGAATGCTGCACGCCGGCTTCGTTTTATACCGGATATCCGGGGGCGGAGCCCGGCATGCAAATTTCATTCGCCAAATTTCATTGGCCTTTTCTATAGTAGTCAGAGTTGATAGGTTCTCAAGGGCGAACCCCATCTGTCGTTCTCGACACAACGTCGAGAGACCGACAGAAAGGGAACAGATATTCACTTCATTTGACCCCTTTAGCTCAAATGTGTCCTAATTTTGCCAGTTAAATATCAGGAAAATGGGGGGTAATGTCAGAAGTTTACACATTAAACAATCGCATTTTGATTAGCGATGGTCAAACAGCATTTCATGACACGTCATGATACACTGCTAGAGGACACTTTAAAACAACTATATCTTTAAAGGTACAGTTCACCCAAAAATTTAAAATTGTGTCATTTACTCAAGTTGTCTCAAATCTGTATCATTGTAACCAACAGTTCTTGTGATTGACTAGCATCGTAGGAAAATGACAATGGCACTCAAAAGTGCCCCAGAACTGTTTGAGTGAAATGTTTTTGTTATTCCAACCCATCATTGGGTCAAAAATGGAAAAACCCAACAGTTGAGTTGTAAAATAACCTATGATGTGTTGTTTCAACCCAAAATGCTGTTGTTTTAACCCATTGTTGGGTCAGAAATTACCATATTCTGGGTTAATTTAACCCAACTGTTTGTTAATGTACAATAATGATACATCTGCTCAGAGCCCGTCAACCATTCAGTTTACAATGATCACTAGTGGAGAAAACACAATAAATCATGAAATACAGCCTCCGAGACATGGGATGACAAAAGGACATCTGAACAACACAAGTACTTGAGGGTGAATATCAATCTCATTCAGTTTCTCATTCACTGCATCTACAATCTTAAAGTGTGTCAGTTTTTGTGATTTGCTTTCAAACATGTTTCTGAACACTCCTCCGTCTGTCATGATCAGACAAACAAACTCACAGCATTCCTCACGGCTCAGACACTGCCACAGAGAGTGTTTACAAGGACAACCCATGAATGCCTTAAAATAACATGAAAAGCTAAAAAAGTTCAAGATGAAGATTTTAAGTACGCATGCACACAATGGCATGTCTGGAATGTGAAGCGTTTCCCAGAACAATTGTCATGTTTCTACATAAAGAAACAACCCCAAATTCTTTCCCGCACAAGTAAACAGAGATGAAGATAAAGAGCTTACGTGGACTTATGTGGGGGTTCATTCATTCACATCATCTCTAGGATCATGATTTTCTCAGGAGGTCCAGTCATCTCAATTCTTCTACAAGAATAAATACTTTTAGTGATGGGAACCTTTGACATTCATTAGACGAGAGGATTCATGAACACACTTGTTGTGGTCTGGTGATGGGATTATTATGATGCATTGACAAGCTTTATTGAAAATCATGTCCCATTGTAAAGCTGTAATACTCCAAAACGTCTCTGCATTCTCAACGTATTTCTTCTTCATTCTTGAGATGTATGATGTTCAAGGCTTATAAAGAAATTACCTTCTTTTTAAAACAATGGCATTTTTTGGCAGTAAAACGCTGCCATATACTCTGAGGAATGATGGTCATAAACTCTTTAGTGAAAGTGACTGAGCGCTCAAACACTACATAAAAGAATGAGATTTGAACACTAGAAAGTTTGAAATACTTCATCTGACAGAAACTCACTTTTAACCCTTTAAGGGTTTCTTAAATGTTTCAGATGCCTTTCCTACACATCACAGCTGCTCGCTCTGGATTCCATTCAGATAAATGCCACAGAAACTTCCCAACTGATCATCTGACACGTGTTCTACTGACGCCCTGACATCTGTCAAACACCGTAGATTTACAGCTGACATGTTTCTGTGAAACCGGTACCTTATGCTACAAAAGCAAAACTGATACAGAGTTTACAGACACAGCGAGCTGAAATACTTGATTCTGGGGAATTATGGGAGATGTAGTCTTTGATGTCAATGGTGCCCTCTGGTGGATATGCAGGACACTCTGACAGACAATAATGACCTTTACACTGAGTTGCTTCAAACCTACAACCAGAAATGAGTTTCTGATCCATGTGTGTGTCAACGGTCCTCAGCATCCCTCACTCATTCAGGACTGGAGTTTACACCAGTAAACTCAACTCTGTGATGATGTCATTGAGCAGAAGCCGCTGCAGGTGTTGTGAGTGTCTTTAAGTTCAGTAAACAGCACACGCTAAACACGTCACTTGTGTCAGAATGTTATGATTGACCCGAAGCAAACTTTACGTCCTGTTTTCTCTTCATACGGAGCCTCGTACCGATGATTCACAGCTGGAATGATAATCTCAAACACAAGCATATGTCAGTGTGCTACACAACTGCACAAAACCTTGAAGAGAGAGAGAGAGTGAGAGAGTGAGAGAGAGAGAGTGAAAGAGTGTGAGAGAGAGTGAGAGAGAAAGAGAGTGAGATAGAGAGCGAGAGATAGAGAGTGCCAGAGAGAGAGAG